>JAYMTO010000829.1:0-10581 GCA_036898065.1 California macrophylla | reverse complement strand
TACACCTTCTTAAAGGAGGACACATTATGTTTCGAACACTAGACATCTTACTATGCAGTGATTGTTTGGGCCAATCAAGCTACCTTAGTGGGATATTTTATTTGTTGTGATGCAGTGCTCGTCTAAACCAACTATATCATCAAAACAAATAAAAATTCGTGCACAACTTGTTAAATATTTTGAAATCTTCACCCATCATACGCGCTTTTAAAGCAGTACCCAAATTTACGCCGGTTTTGGACTTTGGACATCTAGATACCTCCACATATATTTGAGTGGTAACTCGGGCTGGGCCCGTATTGAAGTCATAAACAGGAAACACATATAGGGTTGGTGGAGTTCGGTAGTATCCAGTTGAAACCTAACCTTGGCCTAGGCCCATGGACCAACAGTCGGCCCAAATACTAGGTCCGGTTTGGCCCGCGAAAACCAAGCAATATATGAGATATATAATCTAATACTAAAAAAGGAAAAAAATCTGAAACTCAAAATCAGATTCCTCTGTTCCAAACCTCAACGACTCGCTACTATTGGGTTAGGGTTTTGCGGTTCTTCTTCGTCCTCGGCTTCTACATCTCACGTAAGCGATCTGCAATTTCTGGGAATCCATTCGGGTTCTCAATTTCGTTTTCAATTATTGATTTGATGAAAAAAAATTGCGATTTTTTTCTCTCCCGATTCGTGATGGTACGGAAACATATGCTTCAAATTCTGACGCGAATTGCATAAAAATCGATTTTTGTTTTGTTGTTGTTGCAGGAAACCCTTGTTTCTGGATGAAACAGGATGTACTCTAGAGGAGGTAATGCATATGGCCAGCAACAATATACTGGGCAATCTGCGTATGGCCAAAATGTAAGCCTGCCCATCTTATTTTCATTCAGGAAGTCACAACTTTTATGGGTTGAAAATGATTATTTCTTTTCCTCTCTTTGTTATGAATGTGTATGATTTTGTGAAAATTTTGGTGTTTCTTTTTGCATGATTTGAATCTTGCAATGTATTAATGTGTGTTAGTAATTGTTTTCAGATTGTAAGTACTGTGTTTTTTCTATACAAAATTTTGGAGTTTTTTTTGTCAGCTTGGCATGATTTATATTTATATTTTGGGTTTCTTTTTCAGTTGGCGTCAACTTATTCTGCAAGTTCAGTTGGAGCTCCCGAGGGGAGCTCTCAACTATCCTTGGCTGCTCGTGCAGCTATAGCTGCATCTCAAGAAACTGACGGCGGATATAGACCTACTGCAGCCAATTATGGTGGACAATACAGCTCTTTATATAGTTCGGCTAATTTGAGCAGTGTTCAACAGGTCAGCAAGCTTCATCCTTAGGCCCGTCTTGCGTTATATGTGCCAAGTTTCTTTTCCCAACCATGTCGTTCTGTTCCACCTTCCCCATCTGATTCTGTCATATGATTATATGTATTGTGTAACCTAGCTTACTGACCTCTTTCATAATCTTAAGGCTCCAGATGTGGGCTCCTATTGTTAAAGTTCATATTCGCAGTATTGCAGTTTGGATTCAGGATTATGTTGATGTTTATGATTAGACTTATTTTTGGATTTTCATGTTTGACCTGCTATAAACTTCCAACACTGTTACACACTTTTGACCCACAACCAGTGTATTGTTACATGCAATTAAGGCTTCTTGGTGTGGCTGGTTTTAACTTGTGCCTTCTTGTATCACTTGAAACTAATTATTTGGTATCATATAAGTACTTCTTGCAAAGTTTCATCTAGAGTACTTTATATAGGTTTCTGCACTGAGTGCCAAAGGGGCTGGATCATCAGCTTTAGAAGGTCTTGGTGGTGTCTATGCTTCAGCTGTACAAGATTCACCTAAGTTTGCATCTGGTGACTATATCTCGTCAGCAGGACATGGATATGGTCACAGAAGTGATCAACTGTATGCTGAGAAAATTTCTGATTATCCTGCAATAGACAGGAGACAGTATGGAGAAAGGCAAGGCTCTTTTGTTGGCAGAGAATTGCAAAGTGATCCAGCTGGACGATATACTGATAGTGTTAGTTATGGTCACCAACATCAGGTATTTCATTTTTAGTATTCCTTCAAACTTTTGTATTCCATGTTTAGTCTGAATTGATAATTTTCTTTCTGATTAATAAAATGATATTTTTCAGTCTTCTTTAACCACTTATTTTTCTTCTTGAATAGTCTGAGATGTATGATCGCATGGATCAGGTCACACTGATGAGACAAGAACAATTGCTTAAAGCTCAGTCTCTTCAATCTGCAACAATCGACAGAGGGACCAGGTACTTTTGAAAAAAAATCAGTTTGTTTATACATTTAAGTTAGTTTGTGCTTGCTTGCAATAGGTGATCGTATATAAATTTTATTGATTTCTCATTACTGAGTGGCCAAAGGACAACCTCAATGATGATAATGTGCACATACATTATAGATGGTAATATATTTCTCACTGCACTGAGTGGCAACAAATTTCTGGCAGACAAACTGATTATCTTGCAGCAAGAGTTGCTGGTAGTCGTCATCCCACTCAAGATCTACTTTCTTATGGAGGAAGAATGGAGGCAGATCCCCACAGTTCAACACTGCTAAGTGCTTCTTCATACAGTGAATATCACACTCCATCAATTTTAGGGGCTGCTCCTCGAAGAAATGTGGACGATCTCCTTTATGCGCAAAGCTCATCAAATCCGGGTTATGGGGTGAGCTTGCCTCCTGGTAGGGACTACGCATCAGGAAAAGGGCTTCATATCACGTCCCTTGAATCAGATTATCATGCTAGTTTATCATCACGTGGTGGTCATACCAGAATTGATGAGCGGAAGGATGACAAGGCTGGATATCTTAGGGAGTTCGAACTACGGGAGGAGGAGCGCCGGCGAGAACATTTGCGTAGAGATAAAGACCGAGAAAGGGAGAAGTTGCGGGATCGTGAAAGAGAACGTGAACGCGAACGTGAACGAGAAAGGGAAAGGGAAAGAGAGCGTGAAAGAGAACGTGCTTTGGAGCGGAGGGAGAAGGAGAGAGAACGAGAGCGCAAACGTGCAATTGAGACTAGGCGGGATCGCACTCCACCAAGAGTCTCAAGGGACCGCCGTGGTCCTTCTTTGACGAAGGAAAGGAGATCCTTACAACGGGATTCTCCTCGTGTTGAAGCTACGCATAGGTGGATGTTCATGTTTTTATAGTTCTGAATATATAGCTGCGTGTATACCTTGCAGCCTTCTTAACTAACTTGATCCTCTGTTATGCTGAAGGCGTCACTCACCTGTTAAGGAAAAAAGGAGGGATTATGTCTGCAAGGTAAAATGTAGAACACAAGAGTTTCATCACTGAATGATATTAAGAGCTTTTCCTCCTTCAAGGGTTTTCTGTTCCATTTCTGAGCTGGACCTGAGGGTTTCAATGAAATCCAATTTCATTCTTTCCGTTACATCCTTTTGCTGGGGCTTCAATTTCTATAATAATCTAGTTGGTCTTCAAATCTCTTTCAAGTGTTAACTTCTCTTGATTCTAATCCTTGATTATTCATATTGTCTCCCTGATTCATCCATTCTTCTATAATGTTCCCTTTGGGCCTTCTCGCAATAGGTTTACATGCTGAATTTCCCAGTATGCCTTGTTTCCTTGTGCTCTGATTGGACCCATCATTTTCTTGGAGTCTCTTCCTTCTTATGACATCTTGTCTTTTCTTGAAGATTAGATACCTTATTTGTTTTCGAATTCAAGGTTGAATCCAGATAATTTTGTTACTAGCTTATGCTCCAGATTGATGGTTACTTCTCAAGTATGCTATCTAAGAGATGCGATTGGGCTATGGGAAAGTTTACACATATTTGTGCAAAGATACCTCATTTGTTTCCCTCTATATAACACTCATATGATTCTGCTTCTATGTGAGGGTAATTTATTTGTCTTTGTAATCATTGCTGTCTACTTGCAGGTTAGCTCATCCAGTCTTGTTGATCCAGAGAGGGACTATATGTCAATGGATAAGCGATATCCCAGGCTTTTTATATCTACAGAATGTTCCAAGGTCCTCTTTTAAACGAAGTTTGTTTGAACACAAAGTGTGAAGAGTTGAATAATTTGTTTTGACTTGTTATTTCAATTATTTCAGGTTATTTTGCACTGGCCAAAGGAGAACCTTAAACTTCCCATTCATACACCTGTCAGGTACCTCTGATGGAAGCAATTTCACTTCACATTTTTATAGTTAGTTTGGACGTCTTTATAACTTTACAATATTCTCATTTTTTTTGAATTAGAAGTGATGCAGCTCTTCAGTTGTATCCATCTTTGATCATCATTTAGAATCCAACTAAATTCTCTATTATTCTAGGTTTCTACTTGTCATGGTCTGTATTTTTTTCTCATGCTTCTATGAGCTTCCTGCATGTAAAAGATTTTAAATATCTTATTTCATGTAAAGGAAATAAAAGAAAGAAAGTGTTTTTACCTAACATACTGTTGAATGAAACAGTTTTGAGCATGATTTTGTTGATGAAGAGAGTGCAGTTGAGGCGAAAGAACCGTCAACCAAGGTATTGGGTGAAGAATCGGTGAAATTAAATCATGGATGCACAGTATGGAATGCAAAGGTAAGGGGTCTTCAAATGTCAAATATTTACATTTACATGATTCATTTACTCAGTTTTATTGGAGATGGTGTTCCTGGTATTTCTAGTACAGACTTTAGATAGTTTCTTTGATGGTGGTATCATTTAGTGTTCTGATTCCGGCACCTAATCATAAGAGGTTAATTTTTTATATTTTCATGAGTACTTTTAGTCTGTACACGTGTTTTTTTTTTGGGGGAGGGTGTTGTTTTTCAAATATTGCTTGCTAGTCTCTGGTTGTATGCACTAAGTATGCACATGACAAGATGAAACTAGCTATTTCTGTTTAGAAACTTAATCGAATAGGAAGTTGGAACTAAACTTTCTCTATTGGATTGTTCTGATATTTTGGCATTCAGTTGTACATATCTTTCCTCTCTTGCTGGAATAAAATGAATCGATGTCTCAAAGTCTCACCTCTTTTCACACAGACATTGCTGTTATTTTTATATATTATAATATTCCCTATTTCTTTTCACCTTTTTGCTGTTCATGCTATTTTATTTTTATTTTTATTTTCTTGTTTGCTATTTTTGTATTGATTTTATATTTCTTATCCTCCTATTTGCTATTTCACACTTGAAGTGCCAGGCAGTCTTAGCTTCAAATGATATTTCTTTGTTCATTATTGATATATTTGTCATATAACTCTTCTTTATAAGTCCTCTGATTCCCGATTCGATCATGATTTGACTTTCCATTTGTAATTGGTGTAACTAATTAGTGTATGAAATTGATATGCTGTTGAAAAAAATAACTATAGTTATAGTTCATAAAAAAATTGTATTGTGGAACATTTCATTGCCGTTTAGTGTACAATTATTGTGGGAGGGATGGAGTATCTTGGATCTGCCATGACAGAAGTCTTAGCAACATTTATTCTGATTGAATGATGTAATTTTGTCTTTAATGTTCAGATGATTTTGATGAGTGGACTGAGCAGGAATGCTCTGGAGGAGCTCTCTTCTGATAGAAGTTATGATGATCGGCCACCCCATATTTGCAATATTCTTAGGTTTGGTGTTCTAAAAAAGGACCGCTCTTTTATGGCAATTGGTGGTCAATGGGATCCTATTGATGGTAACAATCCATCAGTTGATGATTCCTCTTTATTTCATACTGCCCTCAGGTGTGTGTTGGCTAATATTCTTGGGATCCCATTATATATATGTATATTTAAATGATGTTTTTTTTATCTCTGAAGTGAGACAATGTTTACATTGCAGACATGCAAAAGATGTAACTCGACTTGATCTGCAGCATTGTCGTCATTGGAATCGGTTCCTTGAGGTTGGTTGTGTAATGTTCATTGCATAACTTAGCACAGCTTTAACCTTAACTAAGTTTGGACCATTTTGAAACATTTCGGGAAGCAACCAACTGTTATGGTGTATGTTGTGTTGTATATACATGGAGAGATTTGCCATTGATATAAAAATGAATCATAAACAATTATACAATTTCTGCTATATGCTCAAACATATATACCAATGCCTTCTCCTTTTCCCTCCTTCAACTTGAAATTTATTGCTAGAGTACAAACGATAATTGGGGACTTTAACCATCACTTAAACCGTTAAGCTTTAGGTTGAGAAGGTCTTTAAATTGTATCGGAAGTCTTGTAGACCCACTGGTAACCACATTAAAAATAGTGTAATTTGAACACAAGATAAAATAGTGGGATATTATACAATGGTCACGTGCATGGCTATGTGTGAGGAAAATTAAGAGTACAAAATATAATGATGGGATATGATGTCTTCAAATATTAGCTTAAGCTCTTAGTTTGGTTCTTTATTACATAAAATAACATTTGCTCTCTAATGGTCTATTTGCAGATACACTATGATAGAGTTGGCAAAGACGGGCTATTTAGTCATAAGGAGGTTACTGTCCTGTTTGTTCCAGATTTAACTGAATGTCTCCCTTCGTTGGATGTATGGCGAGAACAGTGGGTTGCTCACAAGAAGACTGTTGCTGAGAGAGAACGTCAGCTCTCTCTTAAAAAAGAGGTCTGTCGTACTGAAACTCCCACTGTTTTCTCATTTACACTTGCACTTTTGGTATCAATAACACGTAAATATTAACATGTCTGTTAGCGAAGTCTCAGGTTCAGGTCTAGGCATATAAATTGCCTACAAATATGAATATATCTGATCAATAACCTTCCAGTAAATAATGTAGAAGAATGCATAATAAGATGGGATTAAGTAAACACCTTCATATCGATTTTAAATTTAGTATGGTAATTTTTTTATCCTGTTTAACATCTTGTTTCTTCGTTCAGAGGACTGGAGAGAAGGAAGGACCTAAAGGTAACTAGAAGATCCGAGCTTATTGTAGTGTTCCTGCTGTGATTGTTACCTATACTTATTGTGGATATTTACATTTTCTATCTTCCAGATAAGGACGGTGACTCCTCGAGAAGTGTTAAAAAGGTAAGGAAATCAGAAAAAGGTAAAGAGTCTGCATCTGGAAAGCCAGTTGATGTTAAGGATAAAGGACAAGAAGAAAGTGCAGCTAAAACGAAGGGTGATGGGGACGACAAGTCATCAGAGAAGAAAGATGGGGGCGTAATTGGTGAGGAAGGCAAGACCGTTGAGGTCAAGGAAAATGTTGAAAATGCTGGTGCTCTGACGGCTAGCAGTGCAAAGCCTGTGAAGAAAAAAGTTATGAGGAAGGTTGTCAAGCAAAAGGTTGTAGACAAGACATCTGGTGCAAAGGACAGTGCCAGCAAACAAACTGAAGAGGAGGCTGTTGGAGATAAAAATGCGAAAGAGGGGATGACAGGTCAACAAAATGAATCTTCTGCTGATCCCGTCGCTGTTAAAACGTTTGTAAGAAAGAAAATTATTAAAAAGGTTCCAGTGATTAAAGCTGGTCAGGATGAGGTTAAGGGTACACAGCCTGAGGTGAAAACCGCAGAGATGGATTGCTCTGAAGACAAACTAAAGGGAGTTTCAGAGCCTAGCAGTGCTGCAGATGTGCAAGAAACCGGTGTTAAAACAACTGTAAAGAAGAAAATAATTAAGAAGGTAACTAAAAGAAAGGTCTCTGTTGCGGGAGTGACTCAAGGAGCAGCTGATGCTAAGAAAGATGTTGATATGGTGGATAGCACAAAGGAAGTTCAGATAGTAGCTCAAGATATGGCTAAGCAAACTGCAGATGCAGAAAACCCAGTGACTGAGATAAGCACCACAGAGGAGAAGGTATCTTCTAAGCTGAAGTCAGAAGTGCCAACTCCGGAGAAGGAAAATAATGTGGCAAATTCTGGTAAAATGGAAGTCAAGGTTGAGAAGGAGGGTAAAAAAATTGAAAAAGGAACTGAAGAGAAGAGTGGCTCCAAGAAGAAACTGGAGGTGGAGGCCAGCAAGCAAAAGGTTCCTCAGAAGGATGATGGCAATGGTAAAAGAGGGAAGTCAAAAGATGAGAAAGAAAAAAAAGACAAAGATGCAAGGGATGAGTCTAGGAGTAAATTGGACGACAAAGAGAAAGAAAAAAGAAAGAAGGAAGAGCCTCCCCGGAATCCTGGATTTATCTTACAGACAAAAACTAGCAAAGAATCCAAAGTACGTTTATTATTATTTTGGAAGTGGTGTATTATGTACCTGAAGTTGTATATCACTTCCCATATACTTGACATAAACTTTTCTGTGATATCTGCAGATGCGATCATTGTCACTTTCTCTAGATTCGCTCTTGGATTATACCGACAATGACATTGAAGAATCAACATTTGAGGTTTTTTATAGTTTTAACTATGTGTATCATTTTTCTACATTTATTCTGGTGACCAGCTCCCTCATAAGGCAGGTGTTTACCCTATTCATACTCTTAGCTTTGTTTTGTATTGTTGCAGATTTCACTGTTTGCTGAGTCACTATATGAAATGCTTCAGTATCAAATGGGTTGCCGTCTTTTCGCATTTCTCCAGGTTTTGTATCAATCCATATGCATATGCGTATTTGTTGTTAATTGCTTATGCATAATCTCCTGTTCTGTGTCGTGTAGAAATTACGCATAAAGTTTGTAGCAAAAATAAATCAACGTAAGAGGCAGAGAGAACTTGTCAGGGATGGAGAGAATAAGAAATCATCAACCAAGCGCATAAAGACAGATAACCTCCCTGTGAAAGGAGCTTCTACTAATTCTAAACCATCAAATGCAGCTGAACCAGATGCTGAAAAGACAGAAGCAAGTGTAGATACATCTGCTGATCCAGCTGTAAAGACCAAGCCAGAAGATGAAACGGATAATGATGAAGATCCAGAGGAGGATCCTGAAGAAGATGAAGACATGGAGGATGCAACTACTGAAGACAAACCAGCTGATGAGGCAAGGGTTGATACTTTCTTCTTTTAACTTTACTCAAGTACTACTGTCTGGTCACCCACCCACACATACATATAAGGTTCCACTCGTAAAATCCAAGACCATCCTCGGTCAAATTGACTGACAAAATGTGCATTCTGACTGTTTTCAATTATATACTAGTCTTAAGAAAGTCCATGTCTTCAGATTCACTCAAGAATTGCTTAAATAATGCCACTATTACTAGATGTTGTATTTCATTTAATTTCCTATGTAACCTTATTCTATGTTTCCTTCCCTTCATATATGTCAATTGTACTTTTGTTTCACAGGATAAAAATGAAGATGAAAAGACAGATGCGGGCGAGCCTGAAAAGGAGCCAGAGGAAAAGAAGAATGATTTAGAGGGATCTGATGATAAAGAGAAAGCTGATACGAAAGTTGAGGGTACAAAGCCCAGTTCTGATGTCAATACGGAAGAAAAAAGCAAAGCAATTGTGGATACAGTAAAGAAAGAAACAGTCGTGAAGGAGGCCACTGTTGACAAGGAATTGTTGCAGGTACATTATATGAATCAGTTTCTGTAAGAGCATTACATTTCATTTTCCACACTATCATTTGCTGATGGCAATTCTACTCATCTGTAACAGGCATTCAGGTTTTTTGATCGAAACCGTGTTGGCTACATAAGGGTAAGTATCGAATCTTTCATTTGCCTTGTCATGTGATATTCGTGTTCAGTTGTGGTAAAGCATGTTTGTTTGCCCTTTCAGGTTGAAGACATGCGGTTGATTATACACAACCTGGGGAAATTCCTCTCGCACCGGGATGTCAAAGTGAGAATCTGCTAATTCCATCTTTTCATTCCTTGTAATATCTGATATACTTGAAATACTCATCATGCTGACTGATGGTTAAATATTCCGAATCAGGAACTTGTGCAGAGTGCATTGCTGGAGAGCAACACGGGAAGGGACGATCGCATTCTTTACAACAAGCTAGTGAAGATGTCGGACCTATGATGAAGTAGGAGGAGCATTCATGTGGTCTTGTTCCAAAGTGAAAACCTTGTAGAAGACTCAATTTAGGATTTTGTTTTTGTATCACAGTTTATATCTTACATTTCATTGAAATTGGAAGGGACAGCTAGTGTTCATTGTGGGCTTAAGACTTCATTCTTTACTAGCAATCTCTTGTCATATCAGGTTTTGCAGAAGAAATTCCAACGCATATTATACCAAAAAAACACTAATTTATGGATTTGTCTGTATCGCTGTCGTTCTCGTCTCTTACGTAGTTCTATCGTTTTCATTCTCGCTTCACCCAACGTACGATTTACAATTTTGATGTATTTGATTACATCTTAGGATTTTCATTCAAGTATGTTAAGGTTGAGACATTAGACACAAATTCATTGTTATGTACAGAAGCGTTTAGGCCACCGAGTGGGAGGTCGAAGATGACTACCTTGTGGTTGTTCCAATTCCGCCCCGACACCGGTACTCAAACTTGTAGGATTACGATTTATATTCCGACAAAATGTCACATAGAATGTCGGGTTGCCTATCAGAACCTTAAAAGTCGGAGCACCGGTGTTAGGATTGTTATGTATCGTTGTGCTTCTGTCTGAACTGTGTTTCTTTGTCTTCGTAGATGAC
>JAYMTO010000828.1:0-10581 GCA_036898065.1 California macrophylla | reverse complement strand
TTATTATATGAATATAAAATTTAACTTTCATGTTTTGAATCAATTTTGATGTTGTTGAAATTTTACAAGATATAACAATATGAAGTGAAATGATAAAATACACGAGGAGTTGACTTCATGCCTTAACATGAAGAGAGCAAATTCAATAATATGCCTTGAGGTAAGTTTTTGTTTTCGAGGCAAACTCTTGTTGGCATGTTTGAAACTCCAAAATCATACCTCTCAAGAGATTTAAGATAATAAACCCAATATGGTTCAAGTTGGCTTAGGAAAATTGGATTCGACCAACATCAAGTGGGTGAAACTTTCAATTCAAAGAGCCAAACTTCCATCTAGAACAAAGTTATTCCTTCCAATGAAAGATTTAAAACAAGCTTATCCTTAAACAAAACTGTAGTTATAGACGCAGATGATTTCTTTCTAAGCATCATATCAATCTGATCACTAGGATTAGTAAGTAATAAGTATTAAAAGTGAGTTATATTTCTTCCTCTAATGAACCAAGAGAAAACATAAACCAGAATAGTAACGTAGAAATTGGATCTTGCCTAATCCATGTACATGTATCACTTGGTCTGCAGTCTGTACTGCGCTCACCACGTGCGACTGGACACACTAATGAGAGACATACACCAATGGAAGGGAGATGGATCTCATCTCACCCTTCACATGTTCAAGTTCGCATAATATCCACTATATGCATCTTCATAACTCAATCCATAAACATTTCTAGTATCAACAAGACATGAGAAAAACAATGCACATGTCTTTGATTAGTTTGAAATGGCACCAACTTGTCGGGGAAGTCAACAAATCTTGGGTTGTTGACAGGCAACGTTAAGATGGTGGTGCTACTCCGCATCCCACTACTTTGGGGAGGGAGATGTTAGAACTCTGAAACTAAGTGACGAGTTGTGGAAAGTGGGCATTGGTGGGGCACAAGGTCACAACAAAGCTAATGATGTTGCAATCCACTATGTTAAAACTCGAGTTGCCAAAAGCTCGACCTTAAAATTCTTATAAAATGATCACTAAATCTACATTCTTCCATTTCCCGTATGCACGTGTTGAAAGATTAGAATGTTGTTACCTAACCTTCTTCACTGAAATGAACAGGCAAAAAATGTATAATAAGAAATGAATGCTGTCAAATAATTTGTCATTTTTCCAAATAAATTTCAGAAGACCCGCAGACAAGAGAGTGTCCACTCATACATGGACACAAATGAAATCACAATAATTCAACAAAAGGGACAAAGTTAGAGAGAATTGACCTATCCCCAATCCCTTTTGGCTTCAATTTTGAGTAAGGATCTGATAGCGATCGCTTGTCCTGTAGCTGTCCACATATTCTGATATGCTTCAACCTGGTGGTAAAAGACAACGCACCACAAATTAAGGATCAGCAAGCAATAACAATAATGATTCAAGGCAAATTAAGAGATCATTGGTCGAGCTCATTGCGCCAACGCAAACAAAACCAGACTAAAATTTGTTGGAGTATAAACTTACATAGAATAAAAAATTAAATATGAACGTAAATGTCACGTTTAACTAACAAACCCGATTTAAAATTTTACATGATAGCAAAAGCCTACTTCAATTGTGTACAAGTTCAACTCTACATTTTTGACATGTTTGTCATCTTATATGCAAGTCGTACTATGACTTACGTATAAAAATCTAGTCTTACACTTAAAGAAAATGTTGAAGTATAATATCAAAATAAAAATAACTAGATCTCAAAATTTACAAAACTGAAGGTATATTCCAATCATTTTCTTGGTCTTCCACTCATGTTACCCACTTGAATTTCTCGGGCATTTTTCTTGCACTGTACAAGAAAATAACCCTCTTTACATTAGGGGCACAATCTCCATTATTTATAGACAAGTTCTGACTGTACATGAGATAATACTTATAGTAGCAATAATACTAAGAGTAAAAAGATGCATGATGGTGTATGTTGACAAAACAGAGGTATTATGTGGACTGGAGAGACCAATAAAACAAAAAAAAAATGTATTTTGTAATGTGGTTGACAAATGACAAGTCGACACCTGATTTCCACAAGGGAATGAACCCACAAACAAAGGCAGGCCTCTTGTTCCTGTTGGGAATCATGAGATTCTTGTCCATATACATCCTTTCTCCAGTCCAAATAGCCCCATTCCTACAACTTTCAAAGTTCCTATTGCTATGAACTAAGTTTTGAAGATTTGAAAATATGTTTTGAAATCTGCAAGTCTAGATAGACATAATCTTCTTTTAGATTTTGGAGAACTTGAGGAAGAAAAAGAAACAAATAAAATCATCATTAAAAGATTTGTAACCAAACTCTCATATACCACTTTTAGGGGGAAACAATATCAGGGAGGAAAATTGAGAGAAAACGAAATATATGGTGTACACATTATACATCACTCTAACCCAAATGACTAATCTCATAGGGTTATGGGTACAAGATGTATATTAATACTTTCTTAACCTCATATTTATCCGATGTCAGATCAAAACTCACATATGGACATTTAACACCTAGTTCAATGAAGACTTATAACAAGCTTAGTATGGTAACTATATTAATCAGAATCATGAAGTAGAAGTGATGGACAGGCTTTAGCAAGAATATAGGTACATAGTACATACCAGCAGGGCGTCAATGCTATTCTCCTCCATGCTCCACTCGACACCTATGGAGGCAGAATCCCTGGAAATATATAGCTGATTGGTGGAAATTCATCAGTATCATGAGGTACACTAGTAATGGGTTAGCTTTAGCAAGAACTCAAGGGTACAAAGCAGCATCAGGGGAATGCTCCTCCATGCTTCATTTGACACGTATGAAGCAGACTTGATAGATTTACAGTTGATTGACAAAAAAATTTATGGCTAGACTAGAATACCATAATGTACTTGGATCCATCTCCTCTTTCACCTGTAATGATGTCAAGTAGCAACTGTGCTCTTATAGCTCCTCTTTATTATTATTTGATGTGTGACCTTTTGGAAAGCCTAGCTCATATCAAGAGAAAGTAAGATCTTATGCCCTGGTGATGGATGGAGGAAATATTTGAATCAAAGGAGACACAGACTACATAGCAAGAGACTTTGGAGTAATGAACATAAAAGAAACAAAAAAAAGGTGAGAGATCTTGTTTAACTCTTCCTTCACAAAGTTGATCTCTCAGGATCCTAGACAAACATCATCTGGGATGAAAAATACGCTCTTACATACCCAATTCATATATTTATAGTGAAGTTGGCACTAGCTATTTCTAGAGCTAGCAGCACTCCAATAAGTTACTATATTGCTTTTAATACCAATAAAACGTCCCTAACATATCAGCACCATGTCAAGGTACACTAGCTAGAGAACACATCTATGGGTGTTAGTTGCTTGAAATTGAAAGTCACTTACATTAAACATCAATATGTATGTAAGATCATTTCTCACCCACATAGGATTTTTGAAGTTTGCTTGCAACAAATGTATTGAGAAAAGCTAAATACAACTACTCATGTCCCGGGAGAGAAAAGACAGCCATTTTAAGCAGGATCCGACATACAGTCTTTGTTTTGTATAAACTGACAATGAATGGAAATTGAGTTCGTGGATGCGTACTCTAAATCTGATTTCTTAGGGTGGCTTTACTGATGTCATGCTACTGGAAATTCAAGACCCAAAACCTCTGGGTAACCTTTGAACATGCATAGACCAGAAAAGCAAAACCCTAGTTGGGACTTCAATTGGGTTAACCTAAGCTTAAACGTATTGGGCCAAAAATCCCTCTTAAGCACTGATGGACCCCTCCATGATCTCAGACAGTGGGAGAATCAAGCATGGGATACTAAGCAGTCTGAAGATTTTTTATAAGACTTTTGAGAATAAAGTGACAAAAGAAGGAAAGAAAGGTTCAATCAGGCAAGCATATAGTATCAACATGAGGATTTGATGGGGACCCTCTAGGCTTAACAAACCTAACAAGGTCATGCATCCTGGTCTCTTCTCCCATCTCTATGGTTTTATTTATCATGTGATGGACGCTTCTTTCTCCTCAGTATAAAGGCTAAGCTTGCCTACTTTCTTCACTACTTGTATTAAGTTTTTACTGGCCCATTAATTACTGATTTTGAAGTCTTGTATTTCTCTATACTCAATTGTTGTCTTAGCTTCCTTTGAATTAACATAGCTGCATAGTTCACGAACTACATTGGATGGAAGTAAGATCACTACTGAAAACTTTTATTTGTCTAATTCAGTTCCAGTTCCTTAAAGTGAGAAGTTCCCTCGACTTAATAATTAAGATTGATGTCACCTATGCTATGAGTATGGCCAAGCCCAAATATAAGCCAATCTGACACTTCTACAAGTGGGCATATAATAATTGTGTCATGTGTTAGGGCCTCGGGCCCAACATAAGGTCAGCTAGTTGCAGGATATGTTTTTTCAATTATTTGAATAAGCTTGTTAGCTAGGTTATGTTTTTAAATTCCATAGTAGCTAAATAGGATCAGAAGGACTGGGATTTATCTTTAAAAAACACTTGCAAATATTCTAAGCATGAGTTCCATCTATGAAAAAACATGCCCCATGAGATTTGTTGGAGTACCGAATAATTGGGTGAAGCAAGAGATGAAACCAACTGTTATAACACAGAAGAGGTAGAATGACCAAATCCTTAAGTGAATGAATCCGCATACCTAACTGGAAGCATTTCTCCTCAGAGCATAGGCCTGATAACCACTTAATCCAACAAGAGTAGCAGCAGCCCCAACTGAAATTTAGAAAATGGAGAACATTGAAAGGGAAGAAAAAAAAATATATGTGAAGTTTAAAGTTTACATTCTGAAAATGATAAATTGGATCTTAGAATAACAAACATACTTGAAGCGAGCATAAGCCAATGGTTAACATGCTGGCGATTTTGTTTGCGGTTCCTCCCAGCTTCAGTTTCAGGAATGCTCAAATAAGGGTGTTTAGCTGCACCCAAAATTCTAGAGAATACATCATTCAATTCTCTAACCTTCATGCTGACAGGAATTGGTTCATCTATTCCCGACTCTAGAGTAACCTAAAATAGAAGTCATAAGTTAGAATCATCAGTATATATCTTCCATAAGGATAAGTGTTGACAAATAAATTAAGTTGTAGATAAATGGGAATGGTCATGGTTCACGCATGTATGCTTGGCCAAGTATCCAACTAAAAGTTCACACCCTTGCTGATTCTTGTAAAGTCATGGGATTTGGATCTAGATCATTCTTAGCTGCAATAAGGATGCAAGGAACCCCATAACCACTTTCTTCTCCTTGCCTAGCAACCTCCATAAGCAACTCTCTTGATCTTTTCCACGAATAGTCACTAGAACTACAAAGTTGAAAGGAGTGTGTTAGTCATCAAATTATATTGTTACATGCGGAACCAAGTTAGAATAGAAGAATCACATCAGTATTCAATTCTAATAAGCTGCATATACTTACCAGTCATAGACAAATATTGCAACATTACATGCTGCCAAAGATTCCTTATCTGACAGAACTTTTGCAACTCCATTTTCTGGTATCTCTCGCAATATAAGGGTCTTCTTAATATCCTAGAGAAGGTGGCCAGATATCATAATATTACATGCTCATTTCCAGGATATGTACAACTTCTTACACTGTAGTTGTTCACTCTAATAGTACATATGTACGTGTGTGTGTGAGAGAGAGAGAGAGAGCTAACAGCTACAAGGAAATTTTCAGTTTATGGCACTTACCCCAACCTGGTCAACAACCTTCGTTGCGTAACGTTCACCAGCTGTTGAAGGACAATCCTCTAAGAAAGGCCTGTAGTTGGTATTGGTAACCAATTTAGTATAGCTGAGGGGACCATAGGTAAAAATGCAAAATTACATTTGGAAAGGCTAAAGCAAGATGATCTGGTCAAGCTACATGCACTTGTTCATTGGTTCAGAAGAAACACCTTCCTAAAAATGAATTCAGAAGAGAAGATTTTCCAGCATTCTTTGAACCAAAAACAAAGCACTGGAAGACATTTCTTTCTGTTTGTTGCCTTTTCCGGTCCACTGATCTTCTCCTAGTAACACGGAGTGCTGAGGCAGGATTTCCACTGTATCCAGAGTATATCAAATAAGCGAGACTGCTCCGTGGATCCAATAATGTCATAAGAGCCCACTGCAGCACATGGTCAACAGAGAGGGCATTCCTTACTTCCATTCAGGAATACACCACAAATAATGAAATAAATAAATATTTTTGCATTCACAACAGCAGTAGGCGTACACACCTCAGCGAGAAATCCATCCAGTGACAAATTTTCCAGGGCTGTTGTTTCTGCAGCATCCTTATAAGGTGCCTCACCCCAAGGACTGAAATATAAGCAAGAATGGAACACAATTGAGAAATATGTTTTAAGTATTAGAAGGAAACAATATGGATCATTTGCCATCATGTTATCAGCCCAAACTGGCTGGCAGCCAGGAAGTATACCATTAACTGTACTGTGTTGAAGAGCTGACTATAAATGTGTAGACTATATACCTTACCATCAGAAATATCTCATCAAAGAAAATACGGGAATATTATATTTAAAATTCTAGAAGTGATGCCTAAGGAACTAAATCTTGTATCAGAACCAGATTTATATAGAACTATATAATATTCTAAATTTGATGTTAGAATTAGTTCAAGTAAATAGCAATATCAGTGTTTTAGCAAACATAACTGGCCTCCACTTTCGGTGCACCAGATAGAATGTTAGACTAACAATTTTGGACATTGCAATTTATAGTAATAAAAAAATACTCAAATTAAAGAGCAATACTATACTGCTATCAAAAAATGGAAAACAAACATGCAAGCAAACTATTTGCCTCGGGCAAAAGAGATGGACACAATAAGAGATACAACAAACTGACCAGAGGATAAATAAATTAGACATTGTCCAGTAAACTATAAAAGAAATACCACTTTTACCTTTTGGGAGCATTTGAAAATATATCTTCAAGCTCAGCAAGCTGTAGAGCTCCATCCTAGTAAAGACAACAATTAAAAATATTAAACATTCAATCATCTTAAACTTCATGAAATCATGGTTCCAGAATATGATAGAAATTTGCATGTACATGATCAGTGTCAAACATCCGGAAGACTGCACTCAAATACCGTACAGCTTCACTTGTCAACTCCACAGACTGCAAGACAGGAGGGGATGAGTGAGATTACTGATTTACTACTAATAGACTAGGGTAAATTTTTAAAAGTTCACAAAGAGGAACCAAAGTGACCAGAACAAAGGTACACTGCAACGAGTTCTGTATATCAATGACAGACCTGATCAGGAGCATGCTTAACTGGAACTTGAAGGTAGTCATCCCTAAGTTTTAAATCATTATCATATCCAAATTTCCTTAAGACAGTCCAAGTCATCTCGAGACGCCCCTTATCTATAAAAAGAGCATTGAGAAAAAGGAACCCAGTTGGGGTAAGACCAAGTTGGTCGACTCCTTGTGGAAATTTCTCCTGTACCAATCTTTTAACACCTACTATTTCAGCAGGGTGCAATGGTGCATTGAAACATTTAACCTGCTTACCAGCACAAAAGAACATTAGATTCAGGGCAAAAAAAGGTCCCCATAGAACAAATAAAAAGAGAATTTAAAAAGAAACCTGAAATTCATTCAACTCTTCATCACTAAGAACACCATCTATGTCACGATCACACAGGATAAATATTCTTTTTAATGCCTTAATGCATCGTGGTTTCATATCCTGAGCTTCTTGATCAAACAGCGGAGCTGTTGGATATAGTACTGCCTTTTGTGCATAGTAGAAAACCTCAGGGACCTACAAGCAGATAAATCTAGTTTTTAAGCCCAGTTAAGTAGATTTCGGATTATAACTGAAATACACGTCACAGAGAACAGGGACAGTGACAAACTACAATAATTAGAGGAAATCAATAAGTACAATTATTGATACTTTGATAGCTATCTTCATATGAAAATACACGAGTACGAGAAAAGGATAACTCGTGCTGTATTGACATGCAACTGCCTTAGTCTCGTTGAATATGACTATTACATTGGTTTAGGTCCGTTGTGCTGGCACATACAATGCTTTGATTTGTCAAACCTTTTCTTAATCTTCCCATCCTGTATCTACTACATCTGCATTCCACTTATAACCCATGTTTCAACTTCTCTTAGAGTTCAGATTTGAAGAAACACCAACAAGGTTCCTTAAGTGTTTCAGAGTAGTGATATTCCATTTGTAAAGGGAAGATATTAAATATCATCACATCACCATTTTCGTGCACACCATTACTTTAGTTAATCTTCTCATAAAATGCATTGATATAAGAATTATAACCACTTTTGAAATTAAATCCTAAGCAATATTGTCAAAACATGCATAAAACAGTTACTTGGTACAAATTTTATACACTTTAACTCACAATTGGGACTGCCAAACCAAACTCTCCTGATACTGTAAGAGTCACTTATTCTAACAACATGTTTATTCTAATATAATCTAAAGGGACCAGTTGATATTTTGGTAAAACTGGGTGGGAGAAAGTGTCATTAAATAGGATGTTATATTTATGCATGATGCTGACAAAGACTAAAGCCAACACTCTTAGGAGTTAGTTGTATGAACACTTGAAAACACCAAATTAACTGGAAAGAGGAAAACACTGCATTATATTGATTTAACCTGAATCAAGTTGGCTGCAGAACACTCTATACAGGTCTCAATCTCCCTATACTGTTTCATAACTGGCGACATGAGCTGCTCTAAGCTAACTGGACGTAGCTTTTCCCGCAAATCTAGCTTGCAACCAACCACAATGATTGGAACCTTCACCTACAAATTAGTAATGGTATAAATGAAGAGTAAGGTTAACTACCCAACTATTTTATTATATGGACAAATGGCTAAAATATCCAGCCACAAACCTCTACTCGACGAAGTTCTCTGAGCCAGAAAATATTCAGGCGAGTAAGTGTCATTGGTGGTGTATCACATGCATATGTTATAACCACTACATCAGCTTGCTTTGCTTCTACAAAGAGCTTAGCTCTGTCCTCCAAGCTAAATATAAACAGTTGCTTAGATCAATCAGCGAGATAAAAATGAGAAACAAATTAAAATATTCATGATGAACTTAGAATGTTTACAACATGTTAATAATGAATCATCATATAAAATAATTCATAACTTCAACTAACACCAAATCCAGATATCCAGAAACTCAGTGAAATTGAATGTTCATTAATCAAAACCGAGAGAATTGATGCAAATTCGGATTCAGAACAGCTTCAAAACGCAATATCTAAAATACAATAATCAAACAGTAATCATTAACTAATTAAGCAATAAACCTCTGGATACATTTACAATACGTACAAGTATCGATTCAAAAGCATGTACGAACGTATATATATACCTGGAAGAAGTATCAATTATGGTGACGGGGACGAAATCGGCAGGGAGGTGAGTAGGGGGAAGCACTGGAGGAACGTTCTCCGGGAAAGATTCAGCTGCGGCAGCGGCGATCAGGCTTGATTTGCCGGTGCCTCGGTGACCGATAACGACGACTCTGACGCCGGAGCTGTACATTCCGGCCTCTATTGGTTCGTTCCCGAGCGATTGGGATTCACGGAGAGAGTAACACCACTACGCATTGCCGTGGAAGAGAAGCTCAAGAACTGATGGATTTTGGATCCGTTTCTGTTTATATGTGCATTTCAGGACTCGCCTCTTCTGCTTTGGATGTCTTTTGTTTTAAAATCAATATAATAAGCAACCTTCTTATTGAGACGCGCTACCATTACATGCAATACTTTGGAACGTTTTCATTTATTAACTTTTACTGTGAATTTATTATTTGCAACCGTAAAATTACTTTTACATAAGACAATATTTTTAAAATGGGATCATCTATAACGATTAAATTTATCGTTTTATAAATAGTAATGATTAACTTTTAAGTATAATAAAAATAAAATAATTTATTATAAAAAGCCTATACAAAACATCTAATAAAATTTTAAAATTATAATTTTGATTACACCCATAATTAACATAGTAGTTTAAGATTTAGAATACTATTTTCATCACGATTTTTCTTAAACATTTTATCGAATTAAATTGACTTATGTATAAAGTTAGGAATAGGTATATTTTCAAATTATGTAATGAATTATAAGTTCATAGAATACCTTTCTGATTTGTTCTCTTTGTTTCCACCGTTGCCCCGGTTGGAAACGAACTTTTTATCCTCTTTATAATATTCAAATGTCTCTTAAAACTATTTTTTTTGAAAATATCTCTTAAAACTATTTATTGTTAGCGTAAAGTCATTGTTTAAAAAAAATACATGTTTAGTTATAAAAATACTTGACTGTTGATATTATATCAATATACATAATTAAAATATTATTTAATCAATGCATCTTTATAGCGTTTGTTAGAGTATAAAATTATAGTTGGTCCTACAACTATTGACTTGAGCTTTTAGTTAAGTTGGTCCACTTACACCAACTAAAAGCTCAAGCTAATAGTTGTAGGACC
>JAYMTO010000827.1:0-10583 GCA_036898065.1 California macrophylla | reverse complement strand
GCTTAAGGTTGGGCTCGTTCAATAAATGAGTCAAACTTGAGGTCAAGCTTTCAAGACTTGATAAGCTTGCGAGTCGGTTTGTTTAATATTTAATATAAATGAATCAAATTCAAGCCAACTCCAAGCTTAATTTTTTTAATTTTTTTGAATGTTTATCGTGGAAATCAAAATAAATCGAGTCGAGTCAAATTCGAGAGTGAATATTTATTTTCAAATTAAATTTTAATTTTTATTATATAAGTTCGTTCACGTTCGAATCGAGCATTCTTTTAATCTAACCTAAACTGGTAAATTTATACTTGATTCAACGTGTTTACACTTCTAATCTTAACCCATTATTTAGAAAATAGTTCTTTTTTGTTTAAGTAACAAAAAATATTATCAGTGCATTTATGTTTAATAAGAAACGGCATAAAAAGAAATGAAAGTGAAAAAGAAGGGGAAAAAGTTGGGCACTCCCTTAGATTCCGGAACCGTTGGCGCTACGATTTTTACTGTAGCTGTCTTAACAGCTGGACACTTGGATTCTCTATCCTCCCCGTCACAGCCACTTCTCACAGCTCAGCATCTGACCGCGTCACGCCCATCTTTGGGGGCCCACTTTAAATCAATGCGTCAATCAAACGGCAAACCTCGCGCCTGTCACATTTTTGCCTCACGGTGAACTAAGTTAGATGCATTTTCCATTTTCTGTATAGTAGAAGAAAAAAAACAATGATAACTTGGAAATTAATCGATGATTACTAAATATTAATGTCTGCGAGAAAAATGAAGAATGCCTGAGGCCCTTGGTCCCCTCTTTTGGCAAATTTCTTCGGTAATTGTCAAAAATATATATTATTGTACCGTATATTTTCAATGTATATTTATTTATATTTGTGATATATTATAGTAAATGTATTGATATTTTGATGATCGCCCATTTGACATTTACCAAAAAATTCAGCTTTGCTTCTGTCAATTGTTGGCTTTCAGAGTAGTGTCCAGATCCCTCATCTGGAGGGGGAGAAAGGTTTAATTGTTGAGCAGGTAAGATATTTAGTTTTCAATTTGATGAAGTGGGTGCTGATTGAAGTCTGGGAATTTAGCTGAAATGTCATGGTTTTAGTCTTTTACAATCCTTCAATCTCAACTTGGGTTTATGAGATTTCGTTGATCTCCAGTCCAAATCATCAAACTATTATGTGGGTTATTGAAAATTTAGTTTTTTTTTTCTTTGGGAACTTCTCCTTTGACCCCGGAAATGTCTACCAGACTGGGTTTGTGAATTTGAGTGGTTTTGACGAGTTCTTAGTTCGATTTTCTGGTTTTCTCAGACAAGGTTTCGAATTCGAAGATGGGGGTTGTGTCGAGAAAAGTGGTGCCCGCCTGTGGAAGCCTCTGTTTCATGTGTCCTTCATTGCGAGCAAGGTCGAGACAGCCAGTGAAACGATACAAGAAGATGCTTGCTGAAATCCTCCCTCGTAATCAGGTGCTTTTCCAGCTCATTGCACCATTTAACTTCAATCGAGGTGTTTGTAGTACATTGTTTCTGATTGTTGATGTTTTCACGGAAAAGTGGCTTGGAGTAGCAGTTATTGGAGTATTCATGAGTGGACTATTTCCTTTTTATAGCAATTTTGTAATTTATAGTGATTTAGTTCTCTTCAACTGGATCGGTAGTGATACATATACTTGTCAGCTGTACTTTTATACAAAGCATACAGAGTGAATACTGTTATGTTTTCACGTTAGTTGTCTGCTGAAGTTATGAATTTAGATTGGTGGAAGAATTAGGAGAAAGAGATAACTAAAAATCATAGGGCAATGGATGGTAAGAAGCAAATATCTCACTAGGGCAATAAATGAAATCATAGGGCAACGGATGGTAAGAAGCAAATATCTCACTAGTGCAATAAATACAAAACATGACTAATTTGGCACTACTGATCTGCAGTTAAATTATAATCCTTACATAGAATCGCTTTGTCAGTGAGAGATATACAGGTAATGATAATTGTCATATAATGTTTTGCATTTGCATCTCACCATTTATCTTATGTAATTCTCACATTGACACTAGCAAGTAATACATGATGATTTTGCTGGGATAACCTCTATTTTGGTAGAGTGATCAAAAGACACTAAAAACTAGCTCTTAAACCCATGTGGGTTAAGGTATTAATAGAGCAAGGCGATAGACAAGTTTGCTTGCTTAACATTTCATACTCGTCCCCACTGACTACCCATATGATGAAAACAGAACAGGAGACCATGTATGCTTAACAAACAATGCTGTTGAAGTTCTTACACGCCCTTTCACCATAAAGGAGTTTAGTGCTAGTTTCCAGACCATCTGGGAGTGCCCTCTGGTTCCGTCCAAAACCATGAGGGACAAAATGCGATTTCCTCAATAAGGAAACTTCAATTAAAATAAATTTTCTTATATGCTTATTATTTCCGGTTATGTTTGGCAGGATGTTGAACCAAATGATAGGAAAATTGGGAAGCTTTGTGAATATGCTTCGAAGAATCCAATGCGAATTCCCGAGGCAAGGTTTTCATTCATTTACTAACAGACCATCATTTTACAACTTCGATGCAGTTATATAGTTTTCAACTTATTATACTTTCTGTGATGAGTTTGTGGAAATATCTACATACTTGTGTTTTTGTTAAGTTCAGTGCACAATCTTTTTAGTCAACATGCACCTCTTCACCCACCTATCCAATATCCATGTTTATGCTGAGTGTGAGTATGACCGGTGTGATACTCTTATATCGATTTTCAATTACTGGAGTACACTGAATTTCTATTTCATGTCATTTCCAATGTTAAACTATAGCCTAAGTAGAAATCACAATGAACTTCCACATTTTCTAATATAATAATTCTTTTCCTTTCCTTTTATGATAAACTCCATAGTGTTGAATTGTCAAATGACGAAAATATCTTGTAACTCAATTAGAAGAGAAATGTCCTTGAGTTTTACAATTCTGTCAAGTTTCGAATTATGTCTGCTGTATTTATTTTGGTATAAATGGTATTAGTTTCCAATCTCACATCATTCAGTATTTTATTTGTACAGATCACTCAGCTCCTAGAGCAAAGGTGTTACAAGGATTTACGGAATGAGAACTTTGGATCTGCAAAAGTTGTCTTGTGTATTTATAGGACATTGATATCGTCATGTAGGGAGCAAATGTAAGTTTTAATTTTAATTTTTCTTATAATCTTGTAATTATTTAGACAGGATTTCTTTCTATATAGTTTCCATTCAAAATTCAACTGCGATATTCATGTGTTATCATTACAAGTCTGGAAACAAATCTGCTGTATACATTAGTCTTTGTCGAACCTTTAAATACTAGGATTATAACTATAGTCAATTCGATGCAACTCATGAAAGGTTTGATTCCAACTAGTTGCGCTGGCTTTGTGAATTTGTCTATATACTGTATTGTCAAAGTCCCTTCGTTCAGCCACTCATCCCAATGGTCTCCATTCAATATAACTATAGCATCTTCAATGTTTCTTCAATTACTGCCTTGCCAATAGTTGCCACCTCCGTGTCGGAAATGCCTTCAAGTCTTTTCATGTCATTTCTTGCTGCTGAATATGACAGCATAGTTTAAAACTAGTTTAAATTAGTAAAGTAGCTGACCTTCCTTGTCCCTTTACCAACGATTGCTTATCCAATTGGTCAAACACTTAAAATCTGAGTCCATGAGACCAGCGGTATTTCTGAAGCCTTTTCTCTCCAACTTTGGTTGGGCTTCTTTCATCTCTACCAACTGTTTGATGGGTCAAGTTGCAAAAACAAAGCTCCCTTACACATAAGGGATGGTCTTAAGCCCAAGTCTTGATACATTTCATTAATTGCCGATAAAAAAATAATTTTTCTTCTAAGTAATTTCATCTAGTCAAGTAGCTAATATTCCTTTTCTGCAGAGATCTAAGGTTGAAACATTGAGACTTGTGGCACGTGATGATCCAAGCAGGATTGGGAAATTAACGGGATAGTTTTATTCCTCAACTAGCAGGAAAAAATCTGAAGAAGAAAAAAGAAAGATAATGAAAAGAAATAGAGATATAGGAAAGAAAAGGCCGGCAAGAGCATCCATAGTGGGGTAGCCACTTGGTTAATTAATCTTGTTAGGCAAGAGAGAAATGGGAAGACACAGGGTGCTCTACATGAGTGTAGCCATTGTTATTTAATTGCTGAAATTATTAAAAATAGTACTTATTATTTTTTGATAAAATGTGCCACGTGGTGCCTCTTGCGTCTGGCTACATAGGTTCTGGAAGCGACGTAGCCTCATGAAGCTACTCCTGTTGGCTACGTTCGTTGCCTCCAGTCGTGCACACGCACGTGTCTGAGTCCGTCGACTAGCGAAGCTACTCCCTTTGACTACCCACTGTAAATACTCTAATGCACGATGCAGAATCTGTGTAACTTGATCCTTCTAGAGACATATGCAGAAGAAACCTTTAATTATTGATGCGTAGGTTTCGTTCTGCCTTTATTTGCTTGTATGATTTTGATTCTGCTCTTGCTCTCTTGCTACATGTATGGTCTGTGAAATTTCGTTATTTTTTTGTCACAACTTATTTGTCTTACATGGCACTCACCAGAGCCATTCGATGCTTGCAGGCCGCTGTTTGCTTGCAGCTTATTAGGGATTGTTCGAATTCTTTTTGAACAAAATCGACAAGACGAAATGCAGATTCTGGCATGCAATACCCTTGTGGACTTCATAGATAGCCAGGTCGGTAAGAGGGAAAAAAGGGGGCTGGAATTTTTGCAAATAATTTTGATATCATTAGACTAACAGCAAGTTGCATACATGGTACATTTTGAGAGTACCTATTTGATGAACTCTCGCAGAAGATTCATCATCTCAACCTTTCAATTTCCAGAAACAGTCAAACCTTTCTTATTTTGAAATAAATTAATGGATGGAAAATTGCATGGTCTAGGGAATGCGTGTGGTCAGATGGGCTGATTTTGAATTTGGTAGTACTTGGATGCACATGCAGCCGCTCATTTTCTAGGTTTTGCTTTACACCGTATGTATCCGAAGTTTATGATAGTTGTATTCCTTATATTATAGGTGTCCATAGAGCATAGGTTACTTATAAGCCTTGGATTACTTAGGTCAAGCTATAGATGATAAACTCTGCTTTTCAGTTATTTTTTTGTTGAAGTGATATTAACATATAGCAATAATGCAGAGAGATAGTACATACATGTTCAACTTAGAAGGCCTCATTCCTAAGTTCTGTCACTTGGCTCAAGAAATGGGAGATAACGAAAGAGCTCTACGTTTACGTTCAGCAGGAATGCAAACTCTGGCTTCCATGGTACAGTTACTTATTCTAGTTCGATGTTATTTTCATGGGAAAATAGCTGACACAAATCTATATGCTTACATTGCCCGATCTTCACATTATATAGTTTTATTTCAACGTGCTTAATATCTACTTAACAATCATTTGTTCCCTTGCATATTTTACCCATTTCACTCTGTCATTTGATTTCTACGACTTGATTTATGTTTTGTCTTGACATTCTTTTGTGCCCAGGTGTGGTTCATGGGTGAACATTCACATATCTCAATGGACTTTAACAATGTAAGTATACCTTTCCTCGTGAAGTTGTTACTGATGTTCTTTGTCATAACCACATAAAAAGATATAATATGAGTTAAAACACTAACAAAGTTGGATATTTGACTAGGATACTGAAAGTTGTGTAAAGAAGTTCAATTCCCATTGTGTGGCAATTATTAGGTTATTGCTGTTAACATAAAATATTTTGTTCTATCTCCCGAAATAGGTCATATCAGCGACCTTGGATAACTATGTGGAGAAAGAGAGTTTGAAGGAAGATGGGCAGTTAGACCTTGGTGTCAAGCCTGAGCCCCCAGAGTATGACTTCCTCTAATAACCTTTAACAGTATATTTGGTTTGTTAGGATATAATAATTGTTTCTTATCATAACTTCTTTATTCCCTTACAATTTTAACAGGGATACTTCCAAGAGCCCTTCATACTGGTCCAGGGTTTGTTTGAGCAATATAGCTAGATTGGCAAAGGAAGCTACAACAGTGAGACGTGTGCTTGAACCCCTTTTCCAGAAGTTTGATGCTGAAAATCTTTGGCCCCTTGAAAAAGGAATTGCCTGTACCTTGTTGATGTATTTGCAATCACGTTTGGAAGAATCAGGTTAGTCTTGGAGTTTTTTCTGTCTCCTCGGATAATAATTCTCTCTTGTTAGTTAATTGTTGGATGGGATTGATATGTAACTACTTTTCCCTAATAGCAGGAGGCAACTCGCATCTGTTATTATCCATGCTGGTCAAGCACTTGGATCATAAGAATGTTGCTAAACAGCCACTCCTACAGATACACATTGTTAATGTTACCTCAGAGCTTGCACAAAATGCAAAGCAGCAGGCATCGGTTGCGATCATTGGAGCAATCTCTGACTTAATAAAGCATTTACGGAAGTGTCTGCAAAATTCAGCTGAAGCATCCAGCTCTGGAAATGGTACAGATAGCTACAATGATGATCTTCAATGTGCCTTAGAAAAATGCATATCAAATCTCTCAAATAAGGTATAGGTAGTTCTTAAATTTTAGTTTTAAGCTGCCATTTTGAAGGGTGCATGTTCATGATTAATGCCATCATTATTATGAATTGAAGAAGCTTGTGAATGCTCTAGATAATAGTAATATGTAATGCTTTGAGGCTAGGCTTCCTAGTTATCTTAGTGATTTTACCATATATAATTTGTTTCCCTTAAATAGGTTGCTGATGTGGGTCCTATTCTTGATATGATGGCTGTGGTGCTGGAAAATATTTCAACAACTATTGTAGCCAGAACAACCATATCTGCTGTTCATCGTGCTGCACAAATAATCTCCTCCCACCCTAATGTTTTGTATCACAGGAAGGCAAGCACCTTTAAATATTGTAGAACTATAGTTCAGTTCCGTTCTTATTAAGGTATATAATTTCGTGTGGCTACACATGTTTCCTGTTCCAGGCTTTTCCTGATGCTCTATTTCATCAGTTGCTCCTAGCAATGGCCCACCCAGACCCTGAAACACGAGTGGGTGCTCACAGTGTTTTCTCCATTGTACTTATGCCGCCTGTGCTTTCTCTTTGGTCGGACAAGAACAGAAATTCAAGTATTTTTTCAGTTGGTACACCACAGAA
The DNA here is from genome assembly GCA_036898065.1 of California macrophylla. NCBI lineage: Eukaryota > Viridiplantae > Streptophyta > Magnoliopsida > Geraniales > Geraniaceae > California > California macrophylla. Next base: position 3,378 of record JAYMTO010000827.1, on the reverse strand, counting down.
GGTAAAGAGTGGGAGTTTCTCCCTCCATGATGAAAACAAAGACAAAACAGAATCAGTGAAGGGAGAACTGAGGGAGGAAAGCAATCAGATAACAGAAGGTTTTAAACAATCTAAACTGCGGCCATTTCATAGTCATTCATGCAGCTTTAAGCGTGACCTGACTGGTGGAAAAACAGTATGAGCCTTTGAATGCTTTATCTATATACTTCACAGGATAAAACCTATCTACTGGTCTTGTGTACCTATCTATTGTTTTTGCAATCTACAACGTACAACTATTTCAATTATTGTAAATCTAGATAGTTACCTTATCTATTTGTTTATTTCTTATTCTCTATTTTTGCAGGAGCCAGGTTCCCTCCGATTAAGTAGTCACCAAGTGAGTCTTATGCTATCATCAATATGGGTTCAAGCAACATCTGCAGAAAATACCCCTGCAAATTTTGAGGCAATGGCACACACTTATAATGTTGCTTTACTGTTCGTTCGATCTAAGGTGCGGTCTTGTGCATGTATTTGCTACTATTGCTTGCATTTAGTTTCCATTGTGTACTCTCTTTCCTTTTATCAGCACATTTCTTCATCTTTTCAAATAATGAAGCTCCTATCCCCTGGGGCTTTGACCCAGTTGGTGTGGGTTTGGATTGGGGTTGCTTTTGGTTGCTATTTGCAAATTGCATGATAAACTGTTTGCTCATGACAGATGTCCATTCACATTGCTTTAGTTCGATTCTTTCAACTGGCATTGTCACTTAGAAGCATCAGTCTAGATGAGGAAGGTAAGCTGGCTTGTTGTTGTGTATAACCGTTCATATGATTTTAGGATAAATGATCATTTTGCGAAAGTTTCTGCTGATATATGTTTTGTATGCATATTGAAGGAGGTATGCGGCCATCTCGCAGAAGATCTCTCTTTACCTTGTCATCATACATGCTTATTTTTTCCGCCAGGGCAGGCAACTTCCCGGAGCTAATTCCCATTGTCAAAGCGTCTCTGACAGATGCAACAGTTCGTCTCTTCACCATTTTAGACTAGCTATTTCTTACTTCAATATTATTTTTTGGAATAAGTGTAGTATTTTCTTTTGAACCTTTTTTACTACCATTGGATAAATTGTCTTCAGCTATTATATGAACAAAACTAAAATTTGTAGGTTGATCCACATCTAGAGCTAGTTGACGATATCAGGCTGCAGGCTATTTGCATAGACTCTGATAAAGAGAGAGCATATGGATCCCAGGAAGATGAAGTAGACGCATTGCAGTCTCTCTTGGCAATAGAATCAGATGATGGACATTTGAAGGATGCTGTGGCATCCCACTTCACCTCTAAATTCGGAAAATTGTCAGAGGTGATAATAACTGATGTTTACTTTATTGGATGTTTTGCTAATGGTTTTCATTCTGAGTTAAACAAGTCAATGTTGTGCATTGTTACTTGGTTCTAACATTCTTATCTATGTTGTTGAAAACTGTCTTTTGTTTATTACTAGGAGGAGTTATCAGGCATACAGAAGCAACTCTTGGAGGGATTTTCACCTGATGATGCATATCCATTAGGAGCCTCGTTATTTATGGACACACCTCGGTCGAGTTCTCCACTTGCCCAGTTGGAGTTTTCAGCTTTTAATGACGTAAGATTTGTAAGACTAATCTTTTGGGTGCTAGCATTTTGTATACCAGTTTCATTGACGTGATGGTCTATTTCAGGCAATCGTTGCAGCTGACTTGTCTGATGATGAAGAAGAAATCTTCCCTCAAACAAGTGGAAGCCAGTCAGATCGTAAAACCTCACGCTCCACCCATACAGTAGACATCCTAAGCGTCAATGAGCTTATGGAATCTGTAAGACAAGCTCTTTTATCATAGTTTTTTAACTGGTTATTTGGCTCTGCATTTGTTAAGTTTAAAGATGATTTAGTCCGGATAATACATATTTGTTGACACTTAGAATTTATCGATCAGATAGTATGAAAGACTGTATATAAAATGTTACATCTGAATATTTGATAAGCAGGTACTTGGGATTTGCATGGATAGTGACATTCATATAGACTGAGCATTGGTTAGTATTATATGACTGTAGAACACATAACAAACCAGATTACCGATACATATATTTGAATTTATGTGCTCACTTAAGGGTACATATAACAGTTAACTGCATATCTTGCACGATTGTATTTATCGGAAGGGCTAGTTTATAATGAAGGTGATTCTTATCAACAGGTTTTGGAAACGGCCCGAGAAGTTGCGAGCCATCCAGTGTCCTCAACACCTGTACCTTATGACCAAATGAAAAGTCAGTGCGAGGCCCTTGTAACTGGTAAACAGGAGAAGATGTCCGTGCTTCATAGTTTCAAACATCAACAAGAACTCAAGGCATTAGAATATCCCAGTGCCTACTCGCGTGATATGGTGAGTTTCCCTTAAAAGAACCAAAACTAAATTATCTTCATTCAATTAAACTCGTAAAGAGTAAATCATCATCTATATTCAACAATGCAATCCTTAAATTTCTTCCCCGAGATGTCCTCTAACAGTATATCTATCTGACCTATCTGGAACTCTGAGTATGAGACAAATCGATCCATCCCTCCCACTCACGCATACATGTTTGTTAATCGTTAACCTCTTTTCTGCTATGCTGTTTCAGAAAATGGAAGAAGATTTAACATGGAGAAACAAGGAGCAGGCCCGAACACGGGATTTAACCCTTTCCTGTTCGCGGGAGCTCGGGCAACATTCTTTCAAGCTACCGCCTTCCAGCCCTTATGACAAATTCATGAAGGCAGCTGGATGCTAAAGAGATTGGGAAATATATTGTACATGTATGTAACTATCTATGGCCAGACTGTATCAGTTGGTTATTTTTTCATTCATTTTCACAGAGAAGCTCATATGTATTCTTCAGCATTAATCCCAGATGATGAATATGATATTTAAATTGAGTCATTGTTGTCCGGCAAAAGAAATGAACTTGTCTTATTGAGTGGTTTCAGAATGATTTGTTTGTATAGAGTATTGTGTTACAGCATTTTGGCATTCAAATTGTATCAATATTTTTATTTTTTATTTTTGGATATATTTTCTTGTAATGTGAGGTTTGTTTATTAATTTAAAGATTAATTAAACTATTTTACTTTTATTCATGTATTTACTTGTGACGTGTGAGGACATGAAAATCTGAATAGAAGTATCTACAGACAGAATTCATGTTTTAAGGGTTTATTTTATTTTTATTTTTATAATTAAAATGATAATTTTTACTTTTTAATCCTTGAAAAAATTCCTCCGAAATCATAAAATTTGATATATTAAATTAAAATTGTTACTTGAAGAATAGACATATAAAACTTGATTTCTTGTGTCCGGTTT
>JAYMTO010000826.1:0-10588 GCA_036898065.1 California macrophylla | reverse complement strand
TCAGGAAAAAAAGAGAGGAGGGAGTAATATTTGTTTCGGACATGATGACGGAGCGGAGCAACAACGAAGAGGGTAGGCGGAAGCTTGGAGAACCCGGACGACCGGGTTTCGATGACGAAACACTATCGCTGTTGGAGGATGTATCGGAGAGGAGAGTTTGCCGGGGGAAGCGGCGAGGGGGGAGGGAGGAGGTCGGCGGCAACTAGGTCTCTAATGCCATATACTTGAATAATATTCTCTTGCGTTGATATTATTTCATATGCAAATATATAAAAATTATAATGGATTAATTATAGGAGATAAATTAGATAACCTATACAAATAAGGTGTGATTTGGTAACTTATAGAAGAAAACTACGGATATTAGTAAATCAATAATATAGTAATAATCCTTAACACGTTGGACTAGAGGGTAGAATATAGCGTTGTGGGCCTGTTGAGGTTTAGCGCCCAAAACAGAGGTTGAACCAGCATTTCCATAAAAAAAATTGGGGCCACTTGTTGTTGTAAAGGACGAGAAGAATAACCTATAGTGCCTGATGACTGAGTGAAGGAAGGTGTCCCTTGGCGGCCTAAACCATGACCATAAGTGTGTCCTTTGCAACGAGACTTTCTTTTATCAGAGTTCTAAGTCGGGGTGGATGAGTTGGGATAAGTGAGATTTGTTTGGAGGTGATTATATCGGGTTTTTGGCTAAGAGGAGCATGGATCGAACTTCAAAGAAAGAGAAGAATGGATCTTTGGCAGTATTCCCATTGAAGTGCACGAGGCAATTTGTTATTGTTGAACAAGGTCTCAATTGTAGCCCATAAATCACGAGTAGCAGCACTGGTCTTGAAGATGTCACTAAGGAGATCGCCGTGCACTGTCACAACGAGGGCAATTGAAGGAGGATGGGAGGTGATGGCGGCGCAAAGCAGAGGCCAAATGCAGAGCGTAACCGTAGAATTGTTCTGCCATCAAGAAGAGAGAAGAAAAACGGCTGATACCATATTGGATAAATAATCACTTCCTATTATTATGTTGTGAATATATATAAAATACAAAGAAATTACAATAGTCAATGAGACATTCCTGTACAAATTTTATCGTCAAATAATAAAATAAAAATGAGTGAATGAATGAATGAATGAGAGAAAGGACAGAGAGAGACGCAGTTTGGAGTGTGACAGTGACAGTGACAGTGACAGAGTGAGTGAGTGGTATTGCCATTGGTATATAATCCTCAAATTCATTATTTTATTTATAGTCGCTGTGTTTCCATTGGGGCATTGTCTTCTTCTCCGATGGTCTCGTCACCCGTGACGTTCGCAATCGTAGTCTTAGCTTTGTCGCGAACCCATCAATCATTCACTCGCACTCCCTCCGCCTACCAATTCACCATTTCTGTGCACATGCTCCTTAATCCCCTCCTCGGTGCTATAAATACCAGGCCAGGCATGTGACTCATTAGATCTTTATTCTTGTGTTTCAATTCATCCGTGACTCTACTCTACTCTACCACCACCACGGTTCTGGACTTCACAAGGAACTGATTTTAGTAAGTTGCTGTTGGTTTTTGTGGGTGATTTGTTTTTTTCTGTTTGGGTGCTTGGAAAATGTAGGAAATGAAATGGGGATTTTTTTTTTAGTTTAATACTGATTTGAAGTTGATAAACTATCGAAAGGCTTTTGGGGCTTATTCGTTTCTGGGTTTATTGAGTTTGTTATGTTTTACTCTATTTTTGCCATTAAGTGGAGAGTGGGTTGCATTTTTTTACGGGATTATCAGATTACTAGTGGAACTCTAGTTATTTGTGTCTCATGAGGTATCGACATGGTTTGTTATCATTTGCAGGAAGTGCATTGTGTGCAAATATAGGCACTTTCAAGTGACTTAGCCAGGAGGAAGCAGGGTTGGACGTGCACAATTTCATCAACTTGTCATATTCTGGAAAATGAGCCTGTTATTGTATTGTGCTGTAAGAGTTTACAGGTATCACCCTGATTGAAAAACAGGACTGTTGCTGTTTTCAAGGTGGTGATTGAAGATGGGTTTTAAGCCATTGGATTGGTACTGTCGCCCTGTGACAAATGGGGTTTGGACTAAGGAAGAGGGTAGTGTTTTTGGTGCGTGCACACCCTGTGCAATTGATTCTTTAGTGATCTCCATTTCTCATTTGGTTCTCTTGGGCCTCTGTTTGTACCGGATATGGCTGATTAAGTCAAGCTTCAAAGTTCGTAGGTTTCGTTTGACGTCCAACCTATATAATTACATGCTGGGGTTGTTAGCTTCTTATTGCATCGCTCAGCCTGTACTGAGGTTGGTAATGGGCATTTCCATCTTCAACCTGGATGGACAGACTGGCCTTGCTCCCTTTGAGGTTGGGTTTCTCTTCATATTGATTTCTTTCTTTGAGATTGAGTATGTGTCTCGTTTTGGTGACATAGTTTAGCATTATAGAATGCAACAGGCAAATACGAATAAACCCGTCTGTCTTACAAATATGCTAAAATATTATAGTTCGTTAATCATGTTAATTTAGTTGTTTGCTCTTCAATGATCTATTTGACCACTGTATGTCAAACCAATTCATTCATAACTAATGGAGCTCAACTGATGATTATTTCATTCCCGTCAATGGATTGTTCTGATTCAAACGTGTCACTGCCGTGTTATTTGTCTACAACTTTATGCTTGGTAGGCTACTCTCTCAAACTGCAGATAACATTTCATTCTGATGTAGATGGCTTCTCTGCTCATTGAGGCTCTTGCTTGGGTCTCCATGCTCATTATGATCGGTTTTGAGACTAAAATTTACATCCGCGAGTTTCGGTGGTATGTAAGGTTTGGTGTTGTATATGTTTTGGTTGGGGATGGAGTGATGCTCAGTCTCATTCTCTCAGTGAAGGATTACTATGATAGGTTAGTTCTTTTGTTGTCGCTAATTTTATTTATTTTGTTTTATATAAACTTTTGAGGTTCTGTGTTTTTTTCTGTCAATTTTCCTCCTAAATGTATGTGTAAAGTTGACATATCTTACTATCATAGTTTCCTGCATTTCCTAGCCGTTAGAAGCTAGAAACAAGCAATACATTTATCAAGAATCAAGAGCCAAGTAGCTAACCGGATGACGGGTCATATGCATATGAACAGTTCATACTAAATGACTAGTGCTCTCATCTCTAGCTCAAAAAAGTACCAAGGTAGCTTGTTACAGGATAAGAATGTAAGAAATGATGACTACGAATGACCTTACTCTCAAATAAAATAATTAATTGACTTGAGCATTAGCTACTTTCACGAACAAAATCTTAATATTTAGCTAATAACAACTACAAAAACATCCAGTTTGTACACGTCTTGTAGTCCTTTACAATGTTAAGGGGTAATACAAACTTAGAGTTGTGCTTACTCATGCAGATCTGCTCTATACTCGTACATCAGCATGGTCTTCTGCCAGGTTTGTTCTTTCTTCCTACCACTTTTTCTGTGTAGTCTCCTGCTTTTTATGATATGGATAGACTAGTATTGTCATAGAATTGATCACACAATTGAGGCACTGAGGTGGAACTTTTAGAAGCCTTTTAGAGTTGGCTCAGTAATAGGCTGTTAGTAGTGCGGCTTGGAATGTGTCTGGGTATTAGCCTTCACCAAAATTGATAGTAACTGCATAAAAATGGAACTTCTGTATTGAAATTTAAAAGTTTGTATATATATATAAACCTATTATATGACTAGCACAGAGAAGATGTACAATTCCTTGATATGTTGACATGGTCTCACATTTGTCAGATAGTGGATCTTATATAAATACTACAAGCTCGGTTTCCTTGTATGCAAGATGAGGTGACTGTCCAAATTTTGGTTTGTATGCCAAGCTGTTCAGGAGATATACGTGAATCACTTGACAGGTCTCTAGGCCTATGTTTGGACCCAAGCTAATACTTGATCAGCCATCGGTAGCCCTGTTCTGGTCTTTTGTGTTAAAGCCAAGATCGTGAACAATGTGTTACCTCAAGGTGCAGTTCAAGTCTGGTAACAACCTCTTTGCAAAAGCAAGGGGGAAGGCTGCTTACATAGATGACCATTCCCATACCCCACAATGGTGGGGGTCCTATGCACTGAGCCTGCCTTTTATTGTGAATGAGATGTCAAATACTCATTACATGAAGCACAAAACCTTTGCTCGGCAAGTTGATAGGTCTGCCAAGTGTCCTAAAATGTGAATGTTAACATCTGCCATGGGGGTCACTTCAAGACATTTCAGAGCTTATGAGTAAATTTCTTCTTCTGGTTATTGTTATCATGCAGGTTTTATTTGGAGTTTTACAGCTTCTTTATATTCCCAACTTGGCTCCTTATCCGGGTTACACAATGGCGAACTCCGAGCTTCATGACAACACTGAATATGAAGCACTTCCTGGAGGAGATAACATATTCCCTGAGAGGCATGTTAACATATTTTCCAGTAAGTAGTTCATAAATTCAGTCTCACAAATGCAACATTACACTCCCCTAAATTTTAACCAGCTATAGGTTATGGTCTACAGATTCTACTGTAATTTTGATTATTAGCTAAGTCTAATTACCCCTTTTCTTCTGACTGATATTCACTTACTCCTGCTAGAGATATACTTTGGTTGGGTGACCCCACTTATGCAGCAAGGCTATAAAAGGCCCATTACTGAAAAGGATGTGTGGAAGTTAGATACATGGGATCAGACCGAGACACTGATTAAGAAGTTTGTTTCTGCTGCTTCCACGATTACAATTTTTTGCATGATCTATTCTGGAGCACATCTGATACATAAATTATCTGTGACTATTCTAGGTTCCAGAGATGCTGGGTTGAAGAATCAAGAAAGCCCAGGCCATGGCTTTTAATAGCATTAAACAATAGCCTTGGAGGAAGGTATGGGTTGTCTTACATGAACTAAAATGAATTCTACTTCTGTTGTAACTTCCATGTTCAAATAGATGTTCATAGCAATATTACTTGTCATGTGCATTCCACTTAATTATCTTTTGTTCCAATCACACTCTGTAGGTTTTGGTGGGGAGGCGTCTTCAAGGTAATGGAGATATTACCTTCATTTGCACTGGATATTGTTTGAAATTCATAGCTTAAAAGATAAAAGGAAAACTTAAGCAAAAGAAGGGGACTTAAACAATGCAGCATTCATGCCAAACACTCACGATTGACCCGGCAATACTATTCTAGTCTCTTTACTGTAATAGAAATAGAATATTTAGGATATTATATATCAAGTTCTAGGATTGAGCTCATTATATTATAAACATGGATGTAATAGATACAAAGAGCTGTAGGGAGAGTGTGGAAGAGAATGCTTATAGTGATTGTATTGCAGCGACATAGATTTAGCAAATCTAGTTATTAGATGCTGATTTAAATTGAGTATTATGCTCCAAGCGTGCTTGTTGACTCTTCTTCGACCATCTTGTAGATTGGCAATGATCTTTCTCAATTTGTGGGGCCAGTTTTGTTGAACCATCTCCTAAAGGTTAGTTACTTTCTTGCTGAAGCTATTTGAATATATATATATAACTTCCTGTATATATTTTCATAAGTTGTATATGGTAGTCTGGATCTCTTACAACTTGTATGCTATTGTTTTTTATCAGTTAATTAATCGATATAGTTTTGGTGCACTATAAGGCTGCATATCATTTTCCTTTTTGTGTGAAAAGGTGCTGCATGCATCTTTGAAGCATTATGGACTACTTTTGTGCTTGTAACTCCTTTAAGGCCTCCTTAGGATCTCTGCTCCTTAAGATGTGATATATTTATTGTGTCCCCAATCAACCAAATATCTCAGATTTGAATTCGTTTTTATTTGTTAGATCCATGCATTTGTAGGTGAGCAATGAACCTATTATACATTGCTTGTGCTCATCTTCTCTAACTCTCTCCCCTTTTATTTCTATGGTGTGTAGTCTATGCAACGAGGTGATCCAGCTTGGGTTGGTTACATTTATGCCTTCTCAATCTTTGTTGGGGTGGTATGTCGCTTTCTTTTCTTAAATTCTTATGAATCTGTAAGAAATCTTAATAAACAAGCTATGTCGCACATCTTTTTGTCCCTTTCGAGAGGGGGATGAGATGGAGGAGTGTTAAGCATAGTGGGAGAATGTTAAAATCTAGCTCAAATACAGTTGGATATTCTCGGTTGCATATCTTCTGTGCTCATACAAGAGAGTAACCATGCAAACTACACATTCTTTGAGAAATATATAGTCTACTCTGCATACTACATTTAATACTTGTCGATTTCAGTATGCAAACTACATTCAATACTCAATTATAATTATGATATACTTGTTATGTTATTGACTTGTTGATTTCATTTTCAGTCATTTGGCGTACTATGTGAATCTCAGTATTTTCAGAATGTTATGCGTGTTGGATTTCGTCTGAGGTCAACTTTGGTAATATCATCTTTCTGCCTCACTGATATTGTATATAGCATATGACATGGGTTGGGATACCTTTTGGTCTGGTACATCTGATAAATTGCAATTTTTGCCATCTGAATGCTAAATGTTGTTCGTAAATTATATCTTGATTTTTGTTAACTGGCACTTCCCTGCACTCTTTCTATAATATGGCTGTGATATAAATGCTTTTGAGGCTCATACTCCCTATAGCCCAATTTAGGTAGCCACTCTACCAGAAATGGATGCCTTACCCACTTTCTGCTTACATAATAAATTTAGTGTTTTCCAATAGTACCCCTTAAACTAGGTAGTTCTAACAAGTTTGAATTTGTTAGGGCACAAGCAGAAACTGGGAAGTCAATTGCTAACAAAGCTATCCTTAGTGTTAACAAAATAAAATAGGATGTTCTTGTTGCCAAAAAAAAGGATGTTCTGGGATGGAGGGAGTATGAGTTTTAATTGTTGATGACATGGTACAAGCATACATTTCATGTAGTAGTACTTAATATCTGTTGTAAATATCATACATATCTTTGATTGTTTTGCCGTGTAGGTGGCTGCTATATTTCGGAAATCATTAAGACTGACCCATGAGAGCCGGAAGAATTTCCCGTCTGGGAAGATAACAAATATGATGACAACTGATGCTAATTCACTTCAGGCATGTTCTCTATAACCAATTTATGTGTATATAAACACATTTTGAAATTTTGATTTTTGGCCCTAATAGAAGAGCTTTGAAATGCTTCAAACCCTCAGGTCCAGATGGATATTGTTTTACTACATTTATTACGGATTATGATTCTTATGTAAATGCTTTGTTAGTTATTTGTCCACACTTCAAAAAGTTGAATCAGAATGTAAAACTGAAGATAGATTTATCCCTAGAAACCTGCATTGGTAATAGATAATTCAAATCATACTTGCAATTTGCAGTAGATATATCTTGAGTCGGTCTGATTTTTGTTTAAACTCAAGGCATGTCAATACTATCTATCAATTTGCTGTGATATTATTGGAGAGGCGGGGTTGAGTTAGTGCTAATACACCCTTCACATTGTTCAGCAATTATGTCAACAACTTCATGGATTATGGTCTGCGCCATTCAGAATCACTGTAGCCATGGTTCTTCTTTACCAGCAACTGGGTGTTGCTTCACTTCTTGGTGCATTGATGCTGGTTCTCATGCTTCCGCTACAGGTACACAAGTTTTTTTTTAATTTGATTATAAGTCACCAGTCTTTCAAGATAACGATACAGATTCATATCTGTGGATTGAATTCTATGTTCCTACAGTAGAATTTCTGGATAGGACAATCACTCTTTGAAGAAGCAATGAATTGAAGCATACTTAGCACCAATATAATAGCACTCTACATATCTTGAAAAGATAGATTTAGATTCTTAGGACAACGATTATGTATGTCAACCTCATGATATTGATCTACATGATCCACATAGTATATAATCATGCCAACTCATAGTAGACCGAGAGTAGTCTGGGGCTCTGGCTCTTATTTTTAACCATGCTTTAATGTCTTAGCAATTTCCCAATTCTTCTGATTTGTCAGTTCATGCGAGTTCCATGATTTTGGTTGTCCTTATATATCCTGTAAAAGAAAATTCTCAGGTTTATCTAAATGTAATTTTCTCCACTCAGACATATGTTCTTAGCAAAATGCGAAGACTATCAAAGGAAGGATTGCAGCGTACTGACAAGAGAGTCAGCCTCATGAATGAGATTTTGGCTGCCATGGACACTGTGAAGTATGATCCGATTAGAGATATTTAGTCTTACACTTCAAAAAAAGTGAAGTACAATGACTTTTCTGACTGCTGAATATGTTTCAGATGTTATGCATGGGAGCAGAGTTTTCAATCTAGAATTAATGGCATCCGGACTGATGAGTTGTCGTGGTTCCGTAAAGCGCAATTACTACAAGCTGTGTGTATCTATCCATTTCGTGCATGCAAAACCATCATATAGTGTCCTAATTGGCACATGAGTCTTAGTTAATCATTCTTGACTAGTGTGTGCTTGCCGTATCAAGTGAAGATGATAAAGCCATATTTTGCAAATCCATGGTTCATGATTGTATGAGTTGTTTACTTGGACCACTGCAACTAGGCAATCACACATTGCTGCTTTGTTTGTTCCATTTTAGACCATATAATGGTGATCTTGAGCAAAGTCCTATAGATGCTTGGTCATTAAGTATCATATTTTAGCTTTAATGCTAACTAGAAGATTGCATATGTAGTTGCACATAAACACAAACAACTCAGTTGCATCAGCAGTTCAGCATGATTCATAGCACTAGGTGCAACTTTATCATCAAGAAAGAAGGTTTTTTGTAAGTGCCAGTATGACCCAGATAACCCACCTATGAAAATGACATTCATGACATATCACCTAAATGAAACTAGAAGATGGCATGTAGGAGCACATTGACATTTGCATTACTTATTTGAAATCAATACTTAAGTCATATGGAATGGAACATGAATCAATTCATATTTTTATCAGTGAACTTGTTGGGGTAAATCAAGGAAAAGGGCCTTTTTTCTTGACTTACGACTACTGATATGTTCACACTTTGTAACTTGATTCTCTTAATTTAATTGTCTTTGGTTGACCTGTACTAATTGAATACAATGTCCATTGTATATCTAGCAATTTACATTCTGCATGATCATTTGCTCTGTTGCAATGATAGCATTCTTATTTTAGGAAGTAATGCATGTATATGGACCACCTGGCATCTCAGTTTTAGCTTTATGATTTCCTAACTTGTTACCTGTTTGTTGCAGTTCAACAGTTTCATGCTAAATAGCATCCCAGTTATTGTGACAGTTGTCTCATTTGGGATGTTCACTTTGCTTGGCGGTGATTTGACACCTGCAAGAGCATTTACATCACTCTCCCTGTTTGCAGTGCTTCGGTTTCCTTTGAATATGCTTCCCAATTTAATGTCTCAGGTTCCCTTTTCTCCTCCATAACAATTATATTATATTCTGCAGAATCTGATTTTTATTCTTCCATGGGAGAATACTGTAAGGAGGAATCTGATGCTGAGAGTGGCATATACTCTTTCAGCACTAGGATGTCCAAAAATCTCAATCTGTTGTTTAAACCTTTCTGATGATACTCCAGTTGGTTGTATTGATTTTGAAATTTATAATTGAACTTTTGTTTGACAGGTTGTAACTGCAAATGTATCATTACAACGGTTGGAGGAATTATTCTTAGCTGAGGAGAAAATGCTTGTGCCAAATCCACCTCTTGAATCAGAGCTTCCAGCCATTTCAATCAAGGATGGACACTTTTCTTGGGACTCAAAGGTGCGCATACTGAGTTATTTTTTTCTAATGTGGAATTGCATTGTCGGCATTTCTTCTTGGAGAAAAAGAAGGAAAAAATGGGTGGAGCTTCTTGGAGACTTCAGCACACTTTAAGCATGCTTATTAAAACACTACAATAAAGCACGAATACAGAATCTTGCTCTTGTAATTGATGATGCTAGCAACCTTGCAGAGTTAAAATCTGCTATTTTCCTATATGAAGCAACAATATAATATATCCTACATTTTTCCAGGCAAAGGAGCCTACATTATCAAATATCAATTTGGACATACCAGTTGGCAGCTTAGTTGCAATTGTTGGTGGTACGGGAGAAGGAAAGACATCACTGATCTCAGCAATGCTTGGGGAGCTGCCTCCTGTAGCAGATGCAGGTGTTGTCATCAGGGGCACTGTTGCCTATGTTCCTCAAGTTTCTTGGATTTTCAATGCTACAGTGAGTTGCGCCTATAATTCCATTATCCATGCTTAGTGGGCGTGTTTAAATATGCTAGTTAAACATGTTCATAAGTGGTGATATTTAACAAAGAGATAATGCTATTAACTTAGTTCTCTTTGTTAAACACCACTTATGAACATGTTTCATGTTTGGGTTTCAAGTGAATTTTATGGTTCATTTCTTACTGTTATGCATGCTTACTAATGGAATCCATTTTTATAGGTACGTGATAATATTCTATTTGGGTCTGAATTTGAATCAACTAGGTACTGGAAGGCTATTGATGTAACTGCATTGCGACATGACCTCAAATTACTTCCAGTTATGTCTATTCATAAAGCTATGACAT
>JAYMTO010000825.1:0-10589 GCA_036898065.1 California macrophylla | reverse complement strand
TTTTGACTCTACAAAACCAGAAATCGCCAATTTAAAATCTTTTTCATAAAAGAGTTCGAACATATTTTATCACTATCTGATATGTTCACTCCAATTATTTTTCTTTTATATTTGATACAAGCTCTTCAATTTACACATATATTATCATTACGATCATTATTTATTTATATTTTTGAGTATTTAATTTAGATAATATTTGTAATTAACTCTTTTAAATAAATCAATGTATTTATACATTTGTTTGGATCGCTTTCACTCACCTGCACGTGACTATAGCGAGCTATATCCATCCATCGTCATCTTCTTCCTCCTCCTTTGACAGATCTGCAGTTTCAATAATTCCGAGATCGATACTCACTCCATTGATCTTCTCTCAGTCCAAGCTCTACAGTGCAGCTGAATGTGCTGCTAAATCCGAGATCTGAGACCTGCGCTCGAGATCCAAGCGATGAAACCGATCAACGGTGTCGATTTCTTCAAGTCTTCGGCGGCAATTAAGATCGCGGTGTTTATCTGCATCGCCGCCGCGTTTTTATACTTAGGAAAGCACTGGTCTGAAGGCTCCGAGCAGCTCGTGTTCTTCAACAGCGCTAGCCAGAGCTCCTCGGTGGTGCTCTCGCCCGCCATCAACAAGTCGTTTAATGTCACCTCCATCGTTTCGCAGAACGAGACCGAAGCCGTCTCCGATAGAACTCTGAACCCTGCCTCGGGACCTTCGCCTCTTCCGGAGATGGTGATGTCTCCGCCGCCGCCGCCGCCTCCCGGACCGAAGAAGTTCGGGATCGTGGACGAGAATGGTACGATGGCGGACGATTTCGAGGTCGGAGAGTTCGACTCCAGTGTGGTGGAGGATTGGGGAAATGGGACAGCGGTGGAGAATGAGGTGGGCGATGGAGGGATTGTTGGGTCTCAGAGGGTAAAGGTGAAAAAGTTCCAGCTTTGTCCGGCGAGTATGAGGGAGCATATACCGTGTTTGGATAATGTAGAGGCTATTGGGAGGTTGAATTCGACGGAGAAGGGTGAAAAGTTCGAGCGGCATTGTCCGGAGAAGAGTCAGGGATTGAATTGCTTGATTCCACCGCCCAAGGCGTACAGAACTCCGATCCCATGGCCCAGAAGTCGGGATGAGGTATTGCTATCTTCACAATCATGTGCATCACTATAATTATGCTTACAGGAGAGAATTGTGTTGTGGATCTTATGTTGAATTTGTTTTTACTTCTTTCGCATGTGTGCTGATAGTGATAGTACTACTTGCAGTGTCACTAAGTTTTAATCAATAGTGAAAATTACAAATGTTCATTATGACAATTTCAATGCAGTTGAATCTGATCAGCTTGATGTTGATTGAAATTAGTTGAATGTTTTTAGGAAAGTCATTTGTCATGTGATTGTCTTGAATGTTCTGGTAAACATGTCTTTGAAAGTATAAATATCATTTCATTGTAGGTATGGTTCAGCAATGTTCCGCACACACGCCTAGTTGATGATAAAGGGGGTCAAAACTGGATTTCCAGGGAGAAGGATAAGTTTAAATTTCCTGGAGGTGGCACACAGTTTATACATGGGGCAGACCAGTACTTGGATCAGATTTCTCAGGTTTGGATATTAAGTTTGAATGTATTCACAAAATGAAGCAAATGGGTGTATGCATCTTTACTCTTGCGGAGTGTGTGATGCTCAGTTTTTGTTCACCTTTGTGTTTAGATGATTCCTGACATTACATTTGGTCAACATACTCGAGTTGCTTTAGATGTTGGATGCGGTGTTGCAAGTTTCGGTGCATATTTACTCTCGCGGAATGTCATAACCTTGTCCATTGCTCCCAAAGATGTTCACGAGAACCAGATCCAATTTGCTCTCGAGCGTGGTGTGCCTGCAATGGTTGCAGCATTCGCAACTCATCGGTTGTTGTACCCAAGTCAAGCTTTTGACTTGCTACATTGTTCAAGATGTAGAATCAACTGGACTCGTGATGGTAAGCCTATTCAATTATTTCTTCATTTACCATTGCCAGTAGAATTTCTCTTTCGCTTTTCTTTTCTGAAGGGCCGATATAAATTTTGTATAGCTTGTATGTTACTCCAGAAAGAAACCGACGATGGCTTTTGATTGAGCTCTGATGCATTGTGGATACTAGTAGAAAACGTCTACTTGTTATTATAGCTTCTGAATGTTCCTATATTGACCATTTAAATTTCCATCATACAAGTGATGTATGTCATTTGGTATTTCCTGATTGCCCCATTTCTTTATTTGTAATGCAGATGGAATTTTGTTGCTTGAGGTCAATAGAATGCTTCGGGCTGGAGGATACTTTGCATGGGCAGCACAACCAGTTTATAAGCATGAAGAAACCCTGGAGGAACAATGGGAAGGTACTACTTGAAAATGTTCCCATTTAAGTTAAACTTATCGAAAACTCTGCAAAAGTTGTCAATAATTGGGTCACCCTTGTTTCTATTGGAAACTCGGTTATTTAGACCATTAGCCAAATTAATTTGATTTGAAGTAGAATCCTTGAAGGTGATTTGTTCTTTTACCTTTTTATATTATTATCTTTGAGATGATATTCTGATGCATCCTACACAAAATATCAGTTACTGTTGAGTTAACTTGTATCTTCTCCTTGACAAAGCCAAATCTATTAGTTGGTTTAGATAAACGTGTGTATGATCCAATTGAGTCAAAATCAACAGGGAATGAGAGAACACATGTGTCCTCATCTCTTTTACTAACAATACTGCTTACTAGTTTTATAAGGTAACTTCACGTTCATAATTGTGTTTTATCATTTGCAAATCCCAGAGATGCTAAACCTTACTACTCGGCTTTGCTGGGAGCTTGTCAAGAAGGAGGGTTATATTGCAGTATGGCAGAAACCCCTAAACAATAGTTGTTATCTGAACCGCGAGACAGGAACCAAACCTCCACTGTGTGATCCAGATGATGATCCGGACAATGTTTGGTATGTTGGCTGTCCTTTTGCTTTGATTTTTATAATGTAATTAAAATAATGAATTGTGCAGATCTTATTTGATGTTGTACCCTTCCCCATTTATACCAGTGTAGATAAGAGAATGAGGTGTGTTCTTTAAGTTGTCTACTGCATGATGTTTGGCCTAGGAAGCCCGAATTAGTGGCGAGATCGCCAGATTTTCCATTTTCTAGAAGACACAACCAGTTAGGACTCATAAGTTAAAGGGAATACAGTAACCAGAATGTAAATAAATAAGTAACCCCCACCCCAATCTCGAAAATTAAAAACCCCAAACAAATATCAGTTTCTAGATGCAGAGAGAGATTGAACAGTGTAGGATACGGAGAGAGGACGTTCAGAGTAGTCACTGATTAACTGGACTAGTAGATGAAGAGAGATGTGAGCTAGAAGTAGGTCAGAATGTTGATGAATCCCAGGTTGTGGAGGCAGATGAGAAATGAAAGAGAGACAGATTGGGTTTAGGCTTTAGATTTAATCAAACTTAAAAAGTTTTTAACACTTCAAAAATTATGCCCATGCATCCAATTATGCCATACTTATTTGTTGTTTTTGGGTGTGTCCATGTCTCATCACATGTGTTTGACACTCCTAGTTTTGCATGTCTGTTGTTTCTTGCTTTTGGCATTGAAGGACGCATCGTATATATTCTGCACCTTGTTGTGCCGAGAAGAACAGTATTGCATAATGGCCATTATCTTTTCCAATGTCAATTCCTTATCATTAGTGTTGAGTGCCACCCATATAAGCTGCTGGACAAAGACAGTTTTTCTGCCATGTATCTATCTATTTCCGGACTTAGTTATAGTGGTAGTGTCTCGTGACTCTCGTCTGTTTCTTTGCTTATCATTTTCATAATTCAGCTTTTGTTTCTCCTTCAAGAACAACATATTGGCCTGCCCAATTGCTGAATATTTACCTTTCAAACTTAGTAACTTGGTTTTCCTATTACGAGGGAAACTGATTACTGGCACAATTTGACTTAAAATGCAGGTTTCTGTTAGGATTTTATTATATATAGAAAGAAATTGGCAAATATGTTCAGAAGTGTTGGATTGTTTGCCTATAGGGTCTTTCTAACTGTCCAAACTTATATTAGTGATACATCAAACCATTTTTAACCATGGTTTTATTATTTTAGGTATGTTGATCTGAAGGCGTGTATCAGCCGACTTCCTGAGAATGGATATGGAGCAAATGTTACCACGTGGCCTGCTCGCTTGCAAAGTCCACCTGATAGGCTCCAGAGCATTCGAATCGATGCTTACATTTCGAGAAAAGAGCTCTTCAAGGCAGAATCAAAATACTGGAGTGAAATAATAGCAGGATATATACGTGCTTTACACTGGAAGAAGATGAGACTAAGAAATGTAATGGACATGAAAGCTGGTTTTGGAGGGTACTGTTTCAACCTCATGTTTTTCTATTATAATACTCTCCGTTCCAAAATAAGTGTCCGCTCCCATTTTAGGACTAGTTATTGGGTTGTGAGCATTATTCCATATACCCCCAGTGATTTAACAAACTAAGGGGAGTTAACTTATCATAGGGATATCAGTGGCATTAACTTAATAAAAAGGAAAGTGGATACTCATTTTGGAACGATTTTTTTATAGAGAAAATCAACACTTATTTTGGAATGGAGGGAGTGACATTTATTTTAATTTCTCATTTTTATGGTTAATTGGCTGCTTTGGCAGATTTGCAGCGGCATTAATTGATCAACAACTAGATTCCTGGGTTATGAATGTAGTTCCTGTCAGTGGCCCGAACACACTGCCAGTTATATATGACCGCGGCCTTATTGGAGTTATGCATGACTGGTACTCTTCAAAAAATTTCTAGCTATCATTATGCATGAAGTGGCATTAAATTTTGTTAAACAGGCTGTTAATAACTGAGCTCCATGATGTTTATCAGGTGCGAGCCATTTGATACGTACCCAAGAACCTATGACTTTCTACATGCAGCTTCCCTCTTCTCAGTCGAGAGAAAAAGGTATGTGTCACTCACTTGTACAGTCCTACAATGTTTTGGTAGAAACAACTTCCTGTTTTATGATTTATTGTGAAATTATTATGTCTTTCTCACTCAATCCATGGGACTGGTCGCCAAGGATAATATAATTCGTGGTTTAGGATATATGAAATGTTTTGCTTATTTGTTTTCATTTGATTGGCCCAGATGCAATATTTCTACCATAATGCTTGAGATGGATCGCATTCTGAGACCTGGCGGCCGTGCATACATTCGTGACTCTATTGCTATCATGGATGAACTTGTAGAGACTGCAAATGCCATGGGATGGCACACAACATTGCGAGACACATCTGAAGGCCCTCATGCTAGTTACAGGATCTTGACATGTGAAAAGCGCCTTTTGCGCATGAAACACTAATAAGATTTAACAATTATAGATTCAGATTGTGAAGTTCTATCAAGTCCTGTAAAGGAAAGACGGACAAAGACAAAAGTTATTCACAGTTGCTATTGCTCACAAGAGCAAGTGAAAAAAATGCTGGACGCCGAGTCACAGAGCTAGGTATGTTTCAATATTTTCCTTATTTGTTCACAAAATTCAATTGCGTAGAGGAAAGTGATTATGTTAATTAGGTTGCAGATTTTCATAAGTTATTTGTAAAACACTATTAGTACAGGCACATTTTTTTAAATCAAACTCATTCATTTGTGTTATATTTAGTGAATACTACTGTAAATACTCTCCCTTTGTCTACCTCTATAGTCACAGATTTCTGCCATTCCCAGGAAAATTTGACAATAATTTTCTCTGCAAACAAGCAAATTTATATTCGTGCCTTTTCATCTCAACAATGCAAATGTCATGGTCCTAACGTAGTTTTAGTACAAACCAAGTGACCAAACTGTTAGACTAGCAAGAACTCTGCCAGAACCTCTCATTCATCGTTTTTTGTCTGCACATCAGCTCTCAGTCTCCATATTTGCCTGCTTTGGTTCTGATTTGGTTGAGCTGTTCTTTGCACTGTTGCCCTATTTCCATTTGCCCATCTTGTGTTCCTTTGTTGCTGCACTTGTGGGTGCACATACCTCATTGGTTGGGGATGGGAACCTACATTTGCAGCAGAGTGGTAAGCCCGAGCGTTTGAGTCGTTGAATTGGCTCTCATGGTTGTAACTTGGGCTCCTTAAGTATGTCCCTGTAATACGCTGAACTATTTGTGGCTTAACAAGTGTGGAAAGAAGAGAAGTCCGGTCCATATAGGTTGTCGTGAGCTTAAGATAGGTTGTTCCAAATACTTCAGATATTCGGGTCAGTTGACTGGCACTGACAGCCCTTGCAGTGTTTTCTTGTTGCTCAAAAGGATCCTCAATCTGATTCATTTGCAATGATATGGTTGAATTGATGGCATAAGGGAAGAAGCATCGGTAAAATAGGGATAAGCAACATCGACAAATGATAGAGGATGTGAGGCACTTACATATAGGGCATAAGTTTTGGGCAACCATCTCATATTGCTTCTTATGTCTTCCCATTGCCCCGTGAATGTGCAAATTCCTAGCTCTGTAGCCTTCTCATTTATGTCAGAGAACTGCAAAGCATACATAAAACCCGTGTATAAAGAAAATTCACATTCTTTCAATGAGACACTTCTTCACACACAAACCCGTGGTGCCTTTAGTCCTTAATATATATAGTAAAAGATTCTGCCATGCTTGGCATCGGATATATATCCAAAAAGGCGTATGAAACAATTACCTTTGCAAGGAATGAAATGAAGAGCTCAGACAAAGTGCTCGTGTTAACTACTCGGTATTTGTCAGAGCTGAACCTGGCTATGTTCTCAAGACATGTCTCCTCTACATGTCTCTCAGCATCAGCTCTCACACCTGCATGAAGTCTTATTAGTAATCCTTCTCATAGTTTTGACTTCTGGTATCTGGATTCACCAGCATATCAAAATTCTTCCTTATACCAAATTTCTGAGTTAAATTCCCGTTCAGGACACAAGCTCGTGCAAAAGTGAGAAAGAGTTGTATTTTAAGAGAAGGGTACAACTTGGTTTGTGCTCATGTTTATAGATACAAAACGAATGTAGTGAAAGAACGACAATGCTGAATAGTACCTTTGAGATCATCAACAATGTTTCCCGGATATATGTCCTTCATGGGAGGAAAAATCGCCGGAGCACATGTCTGAAAATCATGCCAAATAAAGATAACAATTATCATCAGTTTCATTGTGTAAAAGGATACAATTACGAGAATATGTTGATATGTATGTTGTGCGTGAAAAAACTGAGAAGTCTACAGATTCTGCAGTTACTTTCATCAGACATGAACTGGTAGTCACTTGAGTATACCTAAAAGAAACACAAATTTACCTGAAAATGGAAGATAACGAGCAGAGTGAGAGAATATGAGTTTAAAGTCCCAGTCTTGGAATGATTGAAATCGTGAGCTTTGGTCCATTCCTTGACCTACACAAGCATGTAAGGTTTTTTAAAGCCTCCAACATAGAAACACTTAATCCTATCAAATCAGGAAAGAATTTCTAAGGGCATACAATTAGGATAAAGTCACGGAAGCGCCTGTCTATCCTAGTGAGCCAGAATAATAACTTGGACTTCATTTGGCCTTGGAGATTATCAATTGAAATATCACAAGATATGCCTTGGCGGTTGCTCTCAAACTTCAATATGGGAACTCTTGCATTGGGTATAAATTGCAACCTGCGCGCTATGCCTGCAAATGAACGTTGCAACGTATTGAAACTACATGACAGTATGATACTGAACAGTCAAAATGCAGAGAACAAATCCAAGAAATCATCACCATAAACATCAAAGAGAACTAAAGAAAAACACTCAACAGTAAGCCAAACGTGGACTCCCACATATATTTTGATTAAAAGATGGGACATGAAGTTGCCAGTGTATTTTGAAGATATAAAGTCCCCGTCGTGTACTTTGTTTGACATGAATTTAAGTTTATGGGCACATGTTAAGAACCCAATAGAAACATAACCATTTAAAACTATTATCATAATGACAATAATGTAAAAGAAATTTCGAAAATTACCTCCACGTCTCATGGCTCTTAGTACCTCTCCTAGCAAATTCTGTTTGTGCTTTTTTCCAGAAGACGGCATAAAAGAATTCAAAGACAAGTCAATAGAAATATCCAGATCTCCCCGTCGTGTAAAGAGATTAGACACATATGATCCAAATGGTTCCACGGTTGCACCTGTTTGTACCAATAGTCATCAAGTTAACGATGTAGAAAAACACTATTATTATGCCAACAAAAAAACTCTCCCTTGTGCAATCAACTAGGAACTCGAACATGCCCACAAATAAGATGAAATCAAAAGGCTATCTCAGGATGAAACATGGACTTCTGTTCAGAAGATGCTTGAAAGTTAAAACAAACATTAGTTCTCCCACTTGTTTATTGATAATAATGGTAGACAAGCAACTGGAATGCAACAAAAACCACCTCTTAAATTTTCCAAAGATTCAACAATTGCTTGCAACTCCTCGATAATTTTAGACCGTACAATCCAATCCTCTCGTAAGGGTCTGATGACATTAAGTATCTCAGCTAGAGTAATCTCCAATCCATTGTTGGCCTCCATCTTTTAACACTGCTCCATTCAAAAGACAGCCACAAAACTTAGGCACTAACAATAACCCCAGAACTGCCAAAGGCCCTTTTCCCAGTAAATTCAATCCTATACCTGTTGAATTCAATCCCCTTGTATAAGGATTAAGTAATCCTATACCAAAAAGGAAAGACAACAATAATACTAAGAAACTAATAGAAATAGGAAATTAAGAATAGAAAATACTTCTAACAGAAAATAAACTCCAATAATACCAAAGCTATGTGGACAATATCGGAAGGCTCAAAGCCCCTATGAAAAATTTCCAATTTTGTGCTCATAAGAACTAACCCATCAATCAAATCAGTAAGCAAAACTAACAAAACCACTGAAAAACAGACCCTATTCTCACACGGGCATAAACACAAACACCCTGCAGGCAAAAACATATTTGTATAGAAATTGAAGACAAAAAATGGGTATTGGGCAATTCCAGAGCTTAATTAAGGAGAAAGACTGACTCCCATTACCTGAAACTGTGAAATAGAGGTTTTGAGGGTTGGGTCCAGGAGAAGGGTTTGACTATTCTATCCCGCTATTGCCTTCTGGTGATAATCGAGGACCCATGATCCTACCCAGAGCTGCAGAGGAGAAAGGAGGGAGATCAGCTACAACACAACACTCTCTTCTCCTTCTTCGATGGTGTTGTGGGTCAGTGAAGAGCACCGACAAGGTTCGATTTTGGACTCGTTTTTCTCCGAAAGCGAAAAATCATGGCTTGCGTGTTTCTGGGTTTGCGACAGGAGAAAGGTTCGGACATGAATTTTGGTATCAGAACATACGAATTTTG
Source organism: California macrophylla (assembly GCA_036898065.1). NCBI lineage: Eukaryota > Viridiplantae > Streptophyta > Magnoliopsida > Geraniales > Geraniaceae > California > California macrophylla. The sequence continues at coordinate 1,161 of JAYMTO010000825.1, read as the reverse complement.
GACAATGACGCATTTACCCTTTCTGTTCATAACTAGGCTAGGCTAGGTCTGTTCATGGGCCTGGCTACAAAGAAAAAGAATCACTATCGATGGGCCTGGGCTTTTGTAGAAAGTATCTAAAAATCGTGTGGGCCGAATTAGTCATCACATGAGACTCACGTGATCCCCAAACCAGACTTTTTGGTCTAGATTAACAGCAGTAACAAACGCAATATATATGATTGTAAAAGTGGTATATTTGAAAATGGGTAAATTCACAAATCACAGTTATAAATTGTTTACCAAAACATGACTTTGTTGTAAAATTTTACTAACACAAAATTTTGTTTACAAATTACAACTATTTAATAAATAAAATGTCCGTTTTACTTTTAGTAAATAAAAAGTTTATTACCCCTTTCATATTTAGTTTGTACTCACTACCATTTATTGAGTGTAAAACAGTTATTTTTTTATAAAGTTACTGTAATTTTTTAAAGGTAATTATGTGTTCGTAGAAATTTACAACGAGTTATATGTTAGTAGACAACTTACAATGGTAATTTTGTACAATTTGTCCGTATGGAAAAAAAATCTATCTAGTCACATATACATATATTTTTTGTTTATAAAAAATACAAGAGCATTTATAGTGGAATCATTTTATTGGTGATATGGTCGCCAATTTCATTCAAATCATTGATGATCGACGATTTTCACTATCGACACTGCTTCTAACTATCGTTGATATATTAATCGTAGTCGATTGTATTTTAACAAACACCTAAAATATATGAACACAATCAAAACCAAAATATTTAACGTCTTACAAAAACAACAGTAACAATGACTTTATATGGATCTAATTGACATATTTAGATAAAAATAAAAGCTTATAGAAAAAAGAAGAAGATATAAATAGAAACTCCCAATCAAAAAAAAGATATAAATAGAAACTAGCAAAGTTTATTATATAGGTAACTGTTGTTAACCAAGGTAGAGTCAGCGGCAATGGCATATAGGCCATTGAGCCATCAGCATCAAATCCGAACCAAATCTCGGACAGCACACGCACTTTGATGACTCATTCATTGAGCCCCACACACTCATTCCCATCCTAATTCAACGGTGGATCCTAAACATTTCCACATCTCCGATTGAACTAATATCATTACATGTCCG
>JAYMTO010000824.1:0-10589 GCA_036898065.1 California macrophylla | reverse complement strand
TAACAAACTGCAACTACTTTATGATTTGGGCTTGTACTATGCCCACTGATTCATTATCGGCCCATTAAAACCCAACTCACGGTTCAGTTGAGGTATACGAAATCTATTATCACTGCAACATATCCATGAATTGGGCCTATAACTAGCCCATGGATTCAGTATTGGCCCACAAAAGCCGATTTTCCATGTCAACGAGTGATACTGTAAAGTAAATGTCAATTTATATTATTAAGATAATCAAACGTTGGATATGTTCAGCGGTTTGGCAGGAGATGAACAAGGTGATCTGCGGGGTCAAAGATTAGGGAGTCGGTTCGGTGATTTTAGAGTAGTCATGCTAGGTTTGGGAATTCCACTGTAATAGCTTGAGGGAAAAAGAATATGGCAGTCCGTGAGGGATTCAGATCACTAGACAGATGGCTAGTTCCGAACGAGATAATATAGACGCAGGTGTTCGGGTGGATGAAGATTGAGCTAAGAATAATAGTAAGAGACTATTATGTGAGTGTTTTGGGAGCCCGTGCTTGTTTCAGAGTGTGGAGTTTTTTACCTCATTTGATGAATGTATGATCGTTCGGGAGAAGTTAGAGTAGTGTCATGGGAATGAATGACGAGTGGCTTTCGGATGCCTCGAATGTGGACCGCCCCATACAGGAGCAACAAGTTTAAATTTTGGAGGAGATAATTGTAGATAACATATTATACTTGTTTTCATATCTAGATAATGTTATCATCAGAGTTATGTTAAAGTAAAGCAACAGTGTAGTGTATAGCTTAACACAGTTTAACTACATATCTCGAGTTCAAAACGAGTAAGGCCTTGTGATCTTAAAGTTATTGCACGTGTTTTAATGCTTAATTTAGTTTGATAAAAAAATTATTTAAAAAAACATGATATATGTAAATTAAAATATAATTTCATTATTTTTAAATAAAAAAAAACCTCTAATTAAGATATATGTTTATTTATATCATTCTCGGCCTTTAAATTCAATCCGACATTTAATTTTGCATTATTTGATTACCTAATCAAAACTATATAAACAGTATATGTAACTTGATTAACAGACAATTTCCCTCCATATAATTCCAAAACGTGCAACACATTTTTATTTATTTTTCATGAAAATTTTCAAAAGAGATCTAAATAAAAGTTTGTTTTTTTTAATAAGAAAATAAAGAGAGGTTCACAGCTGGAGCTCCGACAGAGGCCCCCAGTTCGCTCGCGACCTGCACGTGACTCTCCTCTTTCTCCTTCTTCTCCAACTCCTCCAACACAGAAACAGAAAATCCAATTCCTTCCCTTCCTTTAACGATCAATTGCTTCAATCCATAAACATCTCGCTCAATTCCACAATTCACACTCCAATCTACGTACAGTTTCTCCGCTTCGTTTTCTTCTCATTTTCCCTCTTTTTTTTCACGGACTGATGTGTTAATTTGGTTCGATTTTGCGGAGGAGAGGCTCTGGAAATCAAATGTTCGTGGTTTGGAGGGGTTAGTGTGGATTTGAGTCGTCGGATCTGCTGGCGGTGAGTTTGGTTTGACTTTTTATAACTTTCAATTGTCGACGAGATTGATCCTGGAATGTGAATTTTCTGATTCTGGTGTTTGTATCCGCGAATTGAGTTCGTGGGAAAGTGTGTTTGCTTCTGGGAGGAATTGGGTATTAATCTGATTTTTGTTTCATTGTTTGGTCGATCAATGAGAATTTCAGCTGAATGAGTGGAATTGGTGAAATTTGTGGGTGATTTGGAGGGAGTGAGAAATTAGGTTTCTTACAGCTGTGGCTTATTTGTTTATTGATCCGTTTTTTATATAACTAGCTTTGAGTTCATGTGGTAGAATTTGGAAAGTTGTGATTGATTTATGTGTTGATCTCTAAGATTTATGCTGCCACTGTTAGCAATGACGCCATCAGAATTTTCTTATTTATGTTAAAAGAGATAAGCCTTTGGATCTCGGAAAGCTCGTGGAGAGAGAACACTATTTCTGGGGGTAATTCGAAGTTAGCTTAGCAGTGTATTGCATTGTTATTTGTATATAAGGTAAAACAGTTAAGTGTCAGCTGTGAAGAGCACTGTTTTTAGGGTGCAATTCCAAGTTAGGCTAGCCCTGCTTTTCTGTGGATTACACTTGTTTTCTAGAGACTAGTTTGTGCTGAACAATATATCTTCTAGGTTAAAGTCATTGTTTACTGCAGCATTTATGATTTTATATATATTGGGCCATTTATGATGATTGTATATTTTGTTGCTGCGTGTGATTCCCATATGTGAATTGACAGCATTTATGATATTTTCTTCTTCGTATTTTCATAATTCAAATCATTGAGATTTCCAGTTCACCACAATTCAAAGTCGATAAAACTCCAGGTTACTTTCTGGAGTAAATATATATGTAACAAAAAACTTGTATAGTAGTCCAACACCATAAATGCAAACTAAAAGGCATGTTAAAAATAGCAATATATGTTAATAGTTTTGTTTCCTTATTAAACTTTATTGCAGCTGTCATGCGAGTTAATTACATTTTTATTTATAATGGGGAAAATGGAGCTACCGTTGGGATTTCTCTTTAGGTGAACTCAGTTGTGATTTACGTGAGATACCGACTTTACCTCTAAGGGGTTTGGAAAATCTAATGGCTCTTACAGGAACCTGTTAGTGACGGTTAGGCTGCATTTTTTATCAATTAAAATTATGTGTTTGTAGTTTAGTCCTTATAGTTTCAGATTGCTGTCCGAGCAGGAACATTTTGTCTTCTGCTTGCCTGTTGGATGCATATCCCATTTTGATTATCGAGTTATTTGAAGAATTGGTCGATAAGCATTCCTTAATTGGAGCCATGTCCATTTTGCATTTGCTGGGTAATAATAACTTGTCACTTGTGTGTGTGTGGGAGGGGGGGTTGTCCATTCTGATGTCTGTTTTAACCCCATTCCAGAAATACCTATCTGACTTATTAATGAATTTAAGCTTCAGTTGAAATGTCATGTTTGACCATTTAGTTCCTTTTTTGCAGGTCATGTGATCTCCACCAGAAGATAAGAAGTCTACAATTCAATATTTATAGTCTAAAGTATAATTCTAGACGACATGGCCTTTTATGGGTTAATAAGCGTAGCGACATGATTTTAGATGCTAAATATCTAAGGACATGGAGGAAACAAGAGATGGTTCTGGGCCAGCAGAGCAAGGGGCTCCTAATGCTGTCTGGTGGAGCTCAGATATTACAGAAAAACTTGGTTCCATGTCCTTGGCTTCCAAGGAGGAGACATTTAGTAATAGAGGATCACCAAAAAGTCTAGGCCTATATGAATTGCCATCTCAGACTGCATCACAAGTTCTCTGGAGTACAGGAACGCTTTCCGATCCAATTCCTAATGGTTTCTATTCTGTCATTCCGGTGAGAATTATTTTCATTTGATTGGTTGCCACTAGAGTTTTTACTAGATTTTTCTCCAATTATTATATCTTTGAACTTTAGTTTTTTGAGGTGGAATTTATTTATCACTCACACTTTCCTTTTATGCCACGTGTGTGTGTTAAATATGTACAATTTCTTGTGAGACTTGACAGCTTGAATTTTTTTTAGTATTTGTTGCTATCATTTTTTTTCTTTTGTTCCTTATTCTCTTATTAGCTTGGAGAAAGTTTTTAACATTTTATTGCCAAGAGGAAGAAGTGACCTTTCCACTGTTTGGTAGTCAAGTGTTCTGTTACTCCTTTTCAAGTTGAACCATTGATATGTCATGCAGATTTTTGTAGTGGTGTCGAAGGTTGTTAAACGGTGAATAAAAAAGTTCAAGATCTACTGTGGATGGTTTTGTTCAATTTTATGCTAATATGAAAAAAATGAGTGATTTTGTCTGCCCCGAGACACGTCATCTCAGTCAAAAGATAGCTAAGGTTTCATGAACATGCAACACCTTTAGACTATGAAATCACTTCAAGGAAGAATTTCTCATTGGAGTTAAATGAGTTCAATTTTTCATAAGTGTTGTATCTGGAGGTGGAATGACGACCATATATTCATAACTGATAAGGCAACTTATTACAGAATATTTTGTGTAGAGTGCTCTGAAAGTTGCTTGAAGGAGAAGCTTTGTGGTAGTAGGTTAGTGTAAATTTTAAATGAACATTGATTTCCATCTAGGAAGACAGGAGATGGGAACTGTTTTCTCACTTGAGTTCGGCAATGAATAAAAGGTGGTTTAGAGGGACGAAAATCTTGACATCTTTTCCTGTCCGTAGGAAGTACATGATAGATATGACCTCTTCCCCTGACTGTAGAAACTATACATTTTCTGTATATTATTTGTCTGGAGCTGTAGTTAGCTTGACATCTTCTTCTTTCTATGTTGTTTTTCCATTTTCTTTATAATTGCATTTGTATCAAATATCAATATGCAGATTACATAGTAATTGGTTTCCATTAAGGTTTAAATTTTATACAATTATGGTTTGAATTGATGATATATCATTATGAACAGGAAAGAAGGCTCAAAGAGCTTTTTGATACTATTCCTACTCTGGATGAACTGCTTAGTTTGGGAGTTGAGGGACTGAAAGCTGAGGTCATTCTTGTTGATGCTGCAAAAGATAAAAAGCTAATCATGCTAAAGCAACTGATTGTGACTCTGGCTAGAGGGTTTAACTCCAATCCACCTGCAATGATAAAAAAGATTGCTTCAGTGGTATAGTTTCTTCTTCTTTTTATTTGATAATTGTTAAATCTAATTGATTAGAATCTACCCTTCATTATTCTCTTCTTACCTTGTAAATTACAACTTTACTCTGTATTTGTTAGTACGAATGACTTTGCATTCATAATTATTTTGTCCTCCTCATCTCATTTTAGAACCCCTACAGATCCCTGACATGCAATTTTAAATGTTGATGGGTGCAAGGAAATATTTTCTACCATATTGATTGTAACAAGGCTGAAATTCCGAGTTACTGAATCTTTGCTGTCCAACAGTTACACAATCAGCAGATGGAAGAGATGTTTTGTTTGCTTTATTTCATGAATCTTTTTTCGCTGTAATGCAAATATTTCAGTTTAACTTTTGTTAATTCTTGACCAGATTTCTGATGTTTATAAGCGACCAAATGTGGAAAATCCAGCAAGAATTGCACTAGAGGAAAATTCCCTCGTGTTTGAGAATCAAGGTATTCAAATGCTGGGGCAAATAAAGCACGGTTCGTGCCGTCCTCGAGCAATCCTGTTTAAAGTTTTAGCAGACACTGTTGGTCTTGAAAGCAGACTTGTGGTGGTAAGCTCTACAGCCATTTACGAGGATAAAATGTTGAACATTAGTTCTGATATCATCCCGATGATAGTTAGAACCAACATTTTCTTATCATTGATAGTTTTTTATTCCAACTACTTTCCATTGGACACAGTCAGATCTTCTTCTTTTTTCCCATCATATCCCCAACAGGGTTTACCAAATGACGGGACTTTGGAGTGTATAGACTCGTACAAGCATATGTCTGTGGTAGTTGTGTTGAACTCAACAGAGCTACTGGTTGATCTTATGCGGTTTCCAGGTCAGCTGATACCCCTATCAGCCAGGGCAATGCTGATGAGCCATATATCTGCATCTGGGGAGAGTGACTCTGCAGAAAATGACTCCTGTGATTCACCTCTAGAACCGAACAGTCCAATGTATGGGTATGCAGACATATTGGATCGTGACTCGTAGCTTATTCCAATTTTTGTTTCTCATTTTCTTGTTGCATTATTTTTTATATTCAACATTTACATAATGTAGTTCTTTGCTACGTAATGCATACAGTTGATGAGATACTCACTGTTCTTGTTCCTTGTCTGACAGTGCTGAAAAGGATGAGAACCTTCAGTTCCATAAGAAAGGGTCTCCAAATGTGTCAGGCCCTGCATTCCGAAATATAATGTTACAACCTACCACATCCCTCGACAGGAAACTAAGGTACTAATTTCTTTCATAGTTCAAATGTCTTGTTCCAAGACAGATCAGCTTCACGTTTTTCATTATAAAGGAGATGTAAGACACTGTAACTTTGGAACACGTTTTATATATTTTATATTTTTGTAGCTATAGATAGTAACCTTGTCTTAAATTGGTAACCATGTGGAAGTTTCTTAAAAAAGTGCCTTAGCTTTTTCTTAATTCTTATTTGAAAAGATTAAATTCCTATAAGAGTCTGAAGGAGTTCCGGGCATAGTGTTGTCGCTGCTGTGCCTAAATGGTCTGACAAGCCAAATTTATAATAGAAGCTTTATGCAAATGACAGCTAGGCTTCTTCTTTTTTGTCTCAACAAGTTACCCTTTAATAACTGATAATTGTCTTTTGCAATAGCTTCTTAATCTTTGACTTTATAAATTTGTTCTATATAGCTTGGTCATACAATCTATTTGATTGAAAACCTCCAGAAAAGCTCATACTACAGAATTTTATTACTGGATATTTTTCTTGCTCTCAGTGCATCGCATAGTGAGCCAAACATTGCAACTACATTTTGGAGACGTAGCCGAAGAAAGGTTATTGCTGAGCAGCGGACTGCTAGTTCAAGGTTTTTCTCAGTTCTCAGTTCTCATATCTTCTGCTTTTGCATGCGATGCATGGAGTTTATAGTTTCTAACTGTTCGTCACAGTATAGTTTTATATTTTAGGTGCACCACACTTTTTAATATGATGATCTGTGATATGACCATGGGTAAGGCCTTGGTCCCTTTAACTGTAAGAGGGCATACTAGTCTTCTCACATAATTGCATGTTCAATGATACTTGGTAGTTCTCTAGTGGTGGGATTAATAATATCTTGATAATTGTTTTGCATGTCAATCTTGCTCTATACCAGACTGAGTCACTTGCCCTTCATAATGTTTTTTTTCTTTTAATTTCTTTCATACCCCATTTCCAAAACTGTTGCCTCATTTTCCCAAAACATTATTATTTTTCATGTTTCTGTTTTTATTTTTCTTTCAACCTTTTGCCTTTGACTCTTTATCATCTTCATTTGTTTTTCAGTCCAGAGCATCCTTCATTTCAAGCACGTCGGCGGTCCATGCTTGGTGGTGATCAGAAACCGCTAAGAGATTATTCAGATGACATGGCTACATCAAGGTCTGAGGCTTTGAGCTCTGTTAATCCACTATTTTCAATTCTATACATTAACAGTGCTATTCTGCACCCAAGTCACATTTTTGTTCAATTTCTAATGCAGCTACAAGTCAGATGGTGCATCAAAGTCAGAAACTCGTAGTAGAGTAAGAAGGAGAAGAAGCATTAGCATAACTCCAGAAATTGGTGATGACATCGTAAGGTTGTATTTTATTCATTATGTTTAGAAGCATCAGTGAACTTTATTATAATCACAATAGTTTCATACAAAACTGAAACTTAATGTCAAGCTTTTGCTCGGAACTTCGTGAAAATGTAGTAAAAATGCATATAATTCAACCGGGGTTTCCTGAAACTTATTAGTAAGCTTAGGCCCATGCTCTCAGTTTTGCCTGAGGGAGCAACCCCTCTTTACCTTAACATGAAAATATCAGCATTTATTTCAGTTTGTATAGTTATATTTCATTTGGCTTGGATTTGCCTGAAATTATTATGTTGTACTTAACTGTGATAGGGCTGTGCGAGCAATGAATGAAACATTAAAGCAAAATCGTCTATTGAGGGAGCACGGAAACGATAGTTCTTTTTCATATTCTACCAATGAAAGAAGCAGTGGATCAGATAAAATAAATGTATGCTTTTTTGGGTACCATATGATCACTTTGTACTCTACATCTCTCTTTGGTATATCTTAATCTGGTTTTTAATTAATTATGATTGCTATTAGAATTCAAGCTACCAAGTCCGTTGGAATTTATATCCTTACCTATCTGATTTCTTTAGGAAACAAATTGTGATCCTCATGGACGTGATGAACTATCCGGTGGAAGGTCTGGTTTATATAAGCATGGAAGGGAGCAGAAGGCTGTTTCCTTACCGAACTCTCCTCATGAACATAGGAATCATGATTCTGAAGAATTGGTCTCGACATGGAATAAAGTACTCGAATCTCTCACATGCAATGGCAGACTATTACCGTATCAAGAATGGCATATAGAGTTCTCAGAATTAACTGTTGGAACTCGTGTTGGGATAGGTAAGCATGATTTCTAATTTCTTCTGCTGTATCGTATGACCAGTTGATTGACAAATTTTGGTTGTTTAAAACCCTAGGTTTCTTTGGAGAAGTCTTTCGTGGCATATGGAATGGAACGGATGTTGCAATTAAGGTTTTTCTAGAGCAAGATCTGACTGCTGAGAACATGGAGGACTTTTGCAATGAGATATCTATTCTTAGGTATCGTTTTGTTGATCAATCGACCGTTCTCTTTTTATATTATGTCAAACTTATATTCGGGTAATTTCTGATATGTTTATCTTGTCTGTTTCCCCAGCCGTCTGCGACATCCAAACGGTACTTCCTCGTGCAATTTCTTAATTTCCCTCGTACATTTGATTTTCTGAGATGGTTGTAAGTCGTTAATAGGTAATAAAACCTGGTATTCTGAAAGCGACACCACTGTTCAGTATGTTAATTTCCATATGTTTCTAGCTCAACGACTGGTCTTTTGCAGTCATTTTGTTTCTAGGAGCATGCACAAGGCCTCCTCGGTTGTCAATGGTTACTGAATATATGGAGAAGGGATCGTTACATCATTTGATTCACGTGAGCGGTCAGAAGAAAAGGCTCAACTGGCGGAAAAGACTAAAAATGCTCCGAGATATATGCAGGTACTTTCATCTCTACATAGCTTTTAAATCCATCCAACCTGTCTTACTAAAATGACGCACGTTATGCACGTTCTAGGGGGCTGATGTGCATCCACCGGATGAAGATCACTCATCGCGACCTGAAAAGTGCAAATTGCCTCGTGAATGAGAATTGGACTGTTAAGATTTGTGATTTCGGTCTCTCAAGAATAATGACCGAGTATCCCATGAAGGACAACGTGTCTGCTGGAACTCCAGAATGGATGGCTCCCGAGCTCATTCGCAGCGAGCCCTTCACTGAAAAATGTGATGTTTTCAGCTTCGGGGTGATAATGTGGGAGCTCTCCACTCTCAGCAGACCGTGGGAAGGTGTACCGCCAGAGAAGGTATCAACTTAAGGCGCATTTTTGTTCATTCTCTAGATTGGATCAAGAAGACCATGAAGTTATTTTCATATATTGTTCACAGGTTGTTTATGCCGTTGCCAATGAAGGAGCTAGGCTAGAGATCCCTGATGGACCATTAGGCAAGCTGATCTCAGGTCTGTCCGTCGCTTAAATTCCATGGAAACGAACACAAACGCGACTGTTCTTGTAATCTCACTTGTTCGGGATGTATATTTGCAGATTGCTGGGCAGCAGAACCACGGGAACGGCCAAGCTGCAACGACATACTCACCCGCTTGCTCGAATGCGAGTACACTATGTGTTAGCGTAACTGTTTTACTCTGTATATAAAACACGGTAGAGGTCTTACATTGTGCTCTCTCGGCTTTTAAACTTGCGAACAATTCGAATTTTTCCATTTGCTGTAAGAACACACAATTTTTCAGTTCACCAGAAATGACAGAGACAAGAATGTTAAAGTTTTGGTCATAAATTTCGTTACATTACACTGCAATTTTATTTCAGGATGAAACGAACATGCATAAGAACTCAAGGAAACGAACGAAAACAAAATTGTTGTTTATGTTTACTGAACTCGTTCTGATTTGCTGCTTGCTTCAATCCAGAATCGGGCGACCGTTCAATGCATCTTCAAAACGGCTGCAGGAGGCAACTCTCATTTCAGTGCTCATATCGCTCTCGGGCGCCGGATAATAATCTTCCCTGAGCTGCACGTCCCTCAGGTACGGGATCTTAAGCAGTTCCATCATGAAATGCTCGTGCGCCGTCCCGTGGATGAAGAGCTTCCTGATCGTTTGACATTGGCTGAGCAAGCAGGCGGCTGGGAGCAAGACAGTCCTCTGGTTAACGTCCCTGTCCTGCGGAGGCCAATAGTCCAGTTCAGTGAGCCTCAAATGTCCGATCCCTTTCAGGTAGAACCTCTCCCACATGCTCAGATCCATCTGCCCCGACGGTGCTGTCAGCGCGTAGCCTAGCACATCCTGGCAATCCAGCTTCATCTTCGTCATGCGAGGATAAGCTGCCAGAGAGCTCAACCCGAATGCTAGCTCTGCTGGTTTGCGCCGCCCTCTGCAGTCACCTTCAACCTTGATCTGAATCTCCTCCAAGCTCGGGCAGTCCTCGAGACCTACCATTGTCAGCGGGATCAAGAGCTCGCCAACATTGATCCAGAGAGACAAGTATCGCAGCTTCTTCCAGGTCTTGTTGATAACATTCTCTTTCCATTTCCATTCCCGTTCAAGTGAGAATCATTGCACTTCAGTTTCTTCTTCCTGTTTTCATGCTGATAATATGTGTTCTCCCCCGAATCCGCAACCTCGTTGAGGTCAATATCCAGGAATGTTCCTCCATTGCGCTCCTCCAACTCCTCTTCCCAGACACAATCAATGTGGAGACGCTCGATCTTATGCCAAACAGGCTC
>JAYMTO010000823.1:0-10593 GCA_036898065.1 California macrophylla | reverse complement strand
AGGGTTGGATTGAAATAGTCATCTCTCATAACGCACTATAGTCGTTCCTTGAAATATATTTTAAATATATCAAAATGTACTGAGTTATACTCGAAAATATGAATACGGATATTTTTTTCATAGACGAGGATAAAAATGTAAATGTAATGTTTATTAATATATTGATATTTTAAAATTGTAATATTGATTTGACTTACAAATTTTCTATTATTTATATTTTGATTTATTGTGGTAAACTTTGTTTTATCTAATGAATCAAATTTGTTTCTTATTTTTATTATTTATTGTGTCATATTTTGTTATTTCAGCCAAGTTGCTTTGGCTGAACTTTAAACTAATTTAACGGACAAATTTCCAAGTCTTTCCTTTTCAAACCCATATGTAACACATTCATTCGAAGGTTCGCGAAGTTGATGTTTACCGATAAAAAAATCAAACCATTGCCCCCTTTCCGACACCATAATTACCAAAATGCCATACCTCTAAATCCAGAAGCCAATCTACAGAAGCTAAAAACGGTAGTTTAGTGAACTTTCGTGGGCAAAATTGGAATTTCGCGTGTCTTACACAGTGGCACTGTCATGATTTCATTTTAGAGAAACTTTATTTCGGTAATATAAAAGCAGTTTAGATGTAACGAGTTGGGGTGAGTCATTGAGTATAGAAATTGAAGAATCGTTTACCAGAAATGGAGGAGCTTGGTCGAGCTCTGAAGCTTCTGCTTCTGCTCTCAACTTTGCACTCTGCTTTCTCTGAAATCTTCTTCGAAGAACGCTTTGAAGGTAATGTTAAGTGGCTTCGTTTTTTTCTTGTACTTTCTCGCGAGCCAAACAGTTTTAGATTCATGATCTGACTTGTTGGGTTTTGGCACTTTGATGTGTGAAAAAAAGATGGGTGGAAGAGCCGGTGGGTTTTATCGGACTGGAAGAGGAGCGAAGGAAAGGCGGGTACTTTCAAGCACACTGCCGGAAAATGGTCTGGCGATCCCGATGATAAAGGTATGGTTGTTGATTTTGGTGATTTTCTCCCACTTTTGATGGATTCTCGAGGGGGAAAGGGCTATACTGCAATTGATTTATTGTTTTGTATATGTGCAAGCTCAAAATTTTGTTGGGTTTTGATCGTTATGTTGACGGAATAGTTTTGGAGGTTGATTTGGTTGGTAAAAAAGATTTTATTTGTTCAAATTTTGAATGCTGGGTGTAGAAACTGTATTGTTCTTGTTGCATTAAGCTAATTTTAAAGATAGCTGGATTTAATTGATTTTAACCCAAATGCCATATGGAGATTTTGCTTCAGCTCTTGTTACCTCTCTGTCATTTGTAGGGTTGTCAGTGCATTAAAGTTAGAACACTTGTGGGTTATGGTTGATGATAGAGATGGGTTAGTTTCTAGTCCATAAAAACTTTTTGGAGTGTGAAACTGAGGTGTTCAGCTTAATTTGACTTTTTAGTGAGACTATGTTGAATGATGAAAAAGATTGAGAGTTACTATTTGTGGCAGAAATTCTTGTCGCGGATGATATTTCCAAGAATGAAAGTTATCAGTTCTACTACTCACAGCATCATAATCTTCTAAATGGTTTTAGTCTACACCTGGAATTTTTTGTAGAACTGTAACGAATATGTAGCACTTAATGTTTTGGCCTACAGGTATTTAATATAGACCTTAAATTCAGTAGGCATTACATCATCTGAACAGGTTATTTGTCTAAAAGTTGTGCTGTTAATGTTATATCACACACAACGCCGTAACATTTTAAAGCATCTTCTTTCAAATTAGAAAATGAGAAAACAGGAAAGAATAGTTACTAATTCATCTAACACTGAACAATGAGACTATACGAAACCTCAGTTGCCCCACATAGGCTACAAATGCTCGTGATTTCCCTCACTTTATTGTGGTTTTCAGTTGTTTCTCACAATAGTTTAATTCGTAAGACACTATCAGTTGCTACCATTTGGGTATATATGTGTCTTGTTTTCTAATTATAAAGGATACCGATGATGTCTTCCAGGTATTCAGACATATAATGATGCCAAACACTTTGCCATATCTGCCAAGACACCAGAGTTCAGTAACAAGAATAAAACTCTAGTGGTACAGTACTCAATCAAGTTTGAACAGGATATAGAATGTGGTGGTGGTTATATTAAGCTTCTTTCTGGCTATGTCAATCAGAAGAAATTTGGCAGCGATACACCTTACAGGTCTGTGACTTTGTTCTCTTGTGATCTACTATTATGCATTGCGCACACACATCTTCTAATGGAGGGATTTAAATGTGTTGTGGACGCAAACCATTATGATAAATTTTGGGTTGAATATATGTGCTGGAATTTTAACAGTATGAATTGAAAGTTAAGAAAGTGAAAGATTTGGCACATAATGGTTTTGAATACATGCTTTAGAGTTTAGTCACTAATATGTTTTCTGAAGCATGCATTGCAAGTGGCCTAGATTTGGATGTCAACATGAATTCGTGGATATGTTAATGTCAGGAGACAGACTTCAAATAATTTGATGTGATGAAACTAGTAGGTTGCATGCGCAGGGATAAAGGAAAAGATGATATGGTTATTTGCAATACTATAAGTGACTGCATCACAAAGCAATATGTAATTTAGCTTTACCAGGATGAGTGGAAGACGAAAAAGTAATGTTTACAAGGAAAGCCTATTGCTTTCTTTCAAGTGCATAGTGGCGTGGACGCCTTCATATGCAGATATGTGTAATTCTGTGTTGATTTTGAACTTATCTTGTTGTGGTTCTCTTGCTATTACTTGCACCAATTCTTGTGTTTTCTGCATGCAATATGTGGTGTTAAATATTGCCATGATGCTTGCGTTGTTTGATTTTATTAAAACTTTGATTACATTATAGTTTGAGATTTGTAAATTAACTCCCTGACCTATCACTTTTCAAAATGCAGTTTCATGTTTGGGCCAGATATATGTGGATCACAGACAAAGAAGCTCCATCTTATAGTTTCCTACCAGGGCCAGAATTATCCTATTAAAAAGGATTTACAATGTGAGACAGACAAATTGACTCATTTCTACACATTTATCCTTAGGCCTGATGCAACTTATAGCCTCCTGGTCGACAATCGAGAAAGAGAATCAGGAAGCTTGTATACAGATTGGGATATCCTTCCTCCACGGAAAATCAAGGCTGTCAATGCTAAAAAGGTATAGCCTTGAAACTATAAGCCGGGAACCAGTTTTTCAGGACACTTTAATGACTAATCAGGTCCATGGATAGTCATGTCTGCACAGATTCTAGATTATTAATAGGAATTGACTGAACTGCATTCTTGTAAAGAACATATGTTTCATATTTGTATTAGCTGCAGTATATTCCCATTGAATTTCTTTATGCATCTATCTTTCTAGGACACATTTTCGGTGTCCTAGTTACAGACTTACAGTGATTGATCTGCATCTCATCATCTATCTATTAGACTTTCTCATTTTGACTTGCCTTCCCTTCTCTTTTCAGCCAGCTGATTGGGATGATAGGGAGTACATCGAGGATCCTAATGATGTCAAACCACAGGTATTGGTGTATTACAATCTGGTGTTTTTTTTGCCATGAAGAAACAATGATGTGACATTTTTCCACATATAATAAGCACTTTTATGATATGTGATGTATCTTGATGTTGCAGGGGTATGATTCAATCCCAGCAGAGATTCCTGACCCAAAGGCTAAAGAGGTTTGATGAGATCTCATGTTTGGTTACCTTTTAGTCTTTTATTATTTATGCTGTCCAATCTACCAGATAGCACCAATATGATGTGCTGAAACTTTGTTTCTCATGTTGGAGATGTGTCAATATTATGATGATGGGTTGTTTGCTTTTGATAGAATTATCAAGCAAGATAATTTTTAGCTATAGTCAGACTATATTCATAACTTGACGGTTACTCTAAAACGTCACTACTTATTTATTTTTCTTTCGTTTTGGTTCCTATAGCCTGATAACTGGGATGACGATGAGGATGGAATATGGAGGCGACCTAAGATTCCAAATCCAGCCTATAAAGGGCCATGGAAGCGAAAGGTGCATTTCAGACTAATAGAAAGATAACTACATTATTTTCTTACATCTATGACTCAGTCTCTGATGTTCAAGGTATACACTTCACTGCAGAAAATCAAGAATCCGAACTACAAAGGAAAGTGGAGGACTCCCTGGATTGATAACCCAGGTACAGGCTCATATTTGTTACTATATGTTTAGTTGAAAATTCTGGCGTTCTTTTCTTTCTGCTTACTGGCTTTTCTCTCTACCTTTCTTTTGTGTAGAGTTTGAAGATGATCCGGACCTTTATGTTCTGAAACCAATAAAGTATGTTGGCATTGAAGTTTGGCAGGTGGGTGTCTGCTTTTACAGGCTTTGCATTAGAACTTCTACCCGGCCTTGCTTTGATCTAAACAGTATTGTATGTTGTTCTAAACTTTGGAAACCCTGTTCTGTGGCTGCATTGCAGGTGAAGGCTGGTTCCGTCTTTGACAACATTTTGATTTGTGACGATCCACAATATGCAAAGCAAGTTGTAGAAGACATATGGGCTAGTAACAGAGAGGTGATATTTGTGTACTATGTTCATATTTATTGTTTAATCAACTGAAGTGTTCAACTTGTTATCTTTGTTTGGAAACTGTAGGCTGAGAAAGAGGCATTTGAGGAAGCAGAAAAGGAAAGAAAAGCTCGGGAAGAAGAGGTGACGAACATAACATGCATTACATTAAATTGCAGATGGAATCTTGTATCGTGCACTGTCGAAGTTCTACTTATCAGTATTGATTCTTATAACCACGTGTTGCAGGAATCTAGAAGAGCAAGAGAGGAAGGTGAGAGGAGGAGAAGAGAGAGGGATCGTCGCGGTGGAGATAGAAGACACAGCAGAAGGGTAATTTATCATTATCTTATTTAATTTTTACGTGAAAAGTACCTTGCATTTCAAGTAATCACCTTAATCTGGTTCAAGTGAAGTCACCATTTTGATGCTATCACTCAAGTTTCATCACTCATTGGAAATAATGAATTTGTATTCATATAAGTGCTCGAATTAAGTCCAAGCTGCGAAACTCGCATATTATTCTAACTCGGGATGATTTTATTTTGCAGCACGATCCTCGAGATTACCTGGACGATTACCATGTAAGAAAGGCACCTTAGTCTCTCGAGTAATTGGTAGCTCATTTCAAAATGTTTTACTAAAGCATCACCTTCTTTCAAAAACTAAAATTTGCAGGATGAGCTGTAGCTTTCAGAGCTGAACCTGAGGAAAAGCTTCCAAATCATATGCTCAGACAGATCCATTGTTGGGGACATTTTTTTGCTTTTATTGGAATTGTAGGAACATGAGATTATGCAGAATCTAGTCAGCTTGTTTTGTCTTAACAACTTGTCCATTCCATGTCACTATAAATTAAAAGTCTCAGACAGAAATGTCATTTAGAGTTTCCAAAGTCAAAAAGAAAAAATTCCCAAAATTTGAGACATGATCCTTCTTTAGGTATTGCAATGCTATTATTATTATTATTATTTATTTAATCACATGATATATTGGAATCGATTTAAATATGTAAGTGATACTTTTGAATTGTTATAATTTATCTAATTTATTTTGGTAGAGGAGTTCTTTTATATTAAATAATTGTAATATATATTCATTGATGAGAGAAATATTAGATTGTAGGTAAGGTACTGAAATTAAAGTCAATTTGTTTGGTCATTTGTACGAGTCATTTTAATTTTGCTTAGCATTTATTTACATTCAAAGATGTCAACATTCATTTCAGCCATTATATCAGTTATAATATATTTTTAGCATTTATGTTGTTTGTTCATGACGTCATATTTCCACCTTGTCAAAAATGTAAACGAGTAAAAAAAATCAAATAAACACCTGCGTATCACGTGCCAGGTGGGACAACTTTGACTGTTTTCGAAAGCGGTCGGAGACGCAAGCAATGCATCCCAGCCGTCGAATAGAGATGGCGTCGTAATCTCTTCCACGTTTCGAGCCAAAAATCGCCAGTGTCCTCACCCGCAGGTAAATTTATCTATCTCTAGAAATTGAAAATACAAATAAGTCGAATAAAAAGAGTCCCCTTGTTTTTTTGGTCGTCAACCAAAAATAAATAAATTAATAAAAATCCGATTTTTCATTTTCATATCTCCTGTGCCAACTAACACACAACTTTCAGTTTCTCTCTCTGAAAGCCTCTAAATAGAGGAATTAGGAAGGAGATGCAGATGATCTGCAGGATCTCCTCTGCAATGGCTTCCTTTCCCTGCACTAAGGTATGTATTTATGCCTTCACATTTCTTCTTATTTCGCATTCTATTGATGAATCCACCCACTTTTTGATTGATTTGGGGTTATTGGTGTAGATTTGTTGTTTGTGTTTTGGGGGGAAATTCGCACTCCTTTGGGGAAAATTGCTATCCATTTAAGCAAATTTTGTTGGGTATAATTTTTTGGACTTTATTTGTGTCTTTTTCTAAAAAAAATGTAATTTTGTGTGGCAGTGCAATTCTCGTGTGAAGTATCTGATTGTGTGTATTGGGTTTTTGTTGTATACTGTGTGCTAGATCAACTGTGACCATAGGTTGAATTGAAACATATAAACTGTTGTAACTGGACTTGTTGTCTTCCTAACCATAGCATTTCAATGTGAATTGTGAATTGCGCTGTTTGATTTCCCTCTATATAGGTGAATTGTTTTCATGCTGATGTGTTTTCTGCATGCAATTGATTTATCTCCTCGAGTGATTTCCTAACTGAGATATTGGTTATTTTCTGTTAACGAAACTTTTATTCTTGGATTTTAGGTTAGGGGTCTACATATGGCGCCAAGAAACAAACAGCTTTGCTTTAGGAAAGGCCTGTTGTATGGATTTATGCACTTGCTGTCTACACCATTTAGAACTTTGCGTGGGGCTAGTCGTCGAACTCTTAGAGTAGCTCAATTTTGCAGTGTTTCCAATATGTCTTCCACATTGCAAATTGAATTGGTAAGCAGATCTCTCTCACACACACTTTTCTTGCTATAAGACTGGCCTATTATTATTATTCTAGCATATAATGCTTTTTTAAATTGATGATACTCTGCTTGAATTTTCATCATGAATTGCTTTAATAAGAACACTGAACATTGTGTGTTACTGCTAGTCTTGAAGGATCCATGCCCATACAGTTGAGATTGTCCATTGGGCTTTTAAGAAATAGTATGTAAAAAGGTTTTGCATATTGGAGATGTGAAAGACCTTTCCAATTAATAATATTTCATAAAGTGACTGGATTTTTCTTCAATGTACGGGACAGTACTGGTGATACAACCTGGTTTGCCTTTCAGATGACATGCTACATACATGTTAACAACAACGCTTAAAGATTGATATGAAAAATATCGAACTTGTGATTGAACCAAACATTAGAAAATTAAATGTTGTAATAATACATTGAGTTTCATAGTTAATTTTACTAAGACAAACAGGTAGCTCTGCTTAAGTACGTAACTTCGGTTTGGAGATGAAGAGATGGTATTTTATCTCATGACTATCTTCTTGGAGAATAGATACCATGGTGTTCTCTTTACTGCCTTTATTTATATATCACCTGCAGTGATGGGGAAATATATCTTAGATGTTTGTGCAAATTATACCTAAAGCATGTGACTCAACCACCTTGTTTCCCCCATAATTATTCATGTGAGCAATGTTCTTATATTAGTTCTTAAATTAAATTTCCAGGTTCCATGCCTCCAAGACAACTTTGCATATCTTTTACATGATGTGGATACAGGCACTGTTGGAGTTGTTGATCCCTCTGAAGCTGTACCTATCATAGATGCTTTGAGGAGGAAAAACCGAAATTTGACCTATATACTGAATACACATCATCATCGTGATCACACTGGGGGAAACTCTGAGTTAAAAGCAAGGTATGGTGCGAAGGTATGATGATATTATCTTTTATTTAGAGTTTTCATATTTCCAATTTCTTAAGAATACTACATTCCACTGAAATGGTTAATTTATTTATCAAAGAAGATTACTAATAATTTATTTATATGGACCTTTGCACTAGATGGTGAAGGTGAGGTCTAGGACATGGGATGGTGTGTGAGTTAATTTTTGATATTTTTTCTGCTTATTCCACCTGGTGGCTAGTACTTATATTACTAGTGTTTTTAATTTTGGTTCATGTTCACCGCTACCATGCAAACATATAGAACAGCTTTTCATTATATAGAAAATGGTTATTGCTTTTAAAAAAAATGATTTTCTTGCGTTCTTTGGATGATTGTAGTCTTTTCGCTTGGCTTCTTGATGCAATACTAGGTAAGTAGGTTAAGTTGTATAATTGAGAAATCCTTAAATTTGATGTTTGGAAGTGCCAAGGGGATTTTAGTATTCAGATTTAGTCTTCAGTTGTCAATATGCAGAAACAATGAAAAATTTCCCCAGCAAGTTCTGGCTTAATGCCTCTTAATTGCCTGCTGTCTAGTATAGAAGAGAGCACAGGTGTAAACATGAGAACCCTTCGATTTCATCTCTATCTTTTATCCTTGTGGGGCTAACATTTGCACCGATGATTAACATGTTAACCTTTATATGTTATGATCTCCCAAGTTAGTCTGGGAGACACTTGTTTACTAAGTGGTAAAAGAAAAGGGTATTCATCCCATATATTTTCTTTATATGTTGTTCCAAAGGTCTGGTTTGAATTCGAAGGACAAATATTTTCTTTGCAAATATGAGCGGTGGTATTTACTTTCAAAAAGTTGTTTTGTCCTTGTTCACTAGGCAGTAAATGACATACTGCATGGAATTTTGTGAAGCTTACAATTCCTTCTTTGTTGCCTGTAGGTGATTAGTTCTGACATTGACAAAGATAGGATTCCGGGCATTGATATAAGTTTGAAAGATGGGGACAAGTGGATGTTTGCTGGTCATGAAGTGGTTGTAATGGAAACTCCTGGCCATACCCGAGGTTGTACTTTGTCATTGAATTTGTTCATGAGATATATCAAACCTGTCAATACTTCAAAGCTCTTTGAAGAAATTAGTCCTTTTGTCATTTTCTCTTTCTATTTATTTGCCTTGTTGTGTATCATTAGGAATTAAATGATACTTGGAATATGCTTCACATGAACCTAGGAGAATACAAAACAACTAGTTGTGCTACTTCTTTACCTAAGGCATAGGGTTGTATGTTTTCCCTGCCTCTTATCTATATGCTTACTGTGAGCAGGGCATATTAGCTTCTACTTTCCTGGAGCTGGGGCTATTTTCACAGGAGACACATTGTTCAGCTTATCTTGTGGCAAGCTTTTCGAAGGGACTCCCGAGCAGGTAATTTTGACTTGCGTATTTAGTCAACTACCCTTCCAGGAATTGTTTTAGTTCATTAACTATGTCATTGATTGCAAACAAGCTATAAGCATATCTGATTATTGATGTATGTGTTTGCTTATGTAGTGTTAGAGTTTATTTCAATATATTTTATTGATTGCACACCAAATTCCAATCTCCTATAAAAAGACCTAACCATGTCAAGAAGTACACATTATTCTGAATTAATATTATCAACATTCGTGGTTTAAAGATTGCGTCTTCGTTCATGACTTATCACTTTAGGTCGAGGATTTTAGGTGTGGCGCTTGACCTTATGTTAGACTATACTGAACTAAGTGGCGGTTGTTTTCTCAAAAGTCCTACCCTTTTCTCTACCTTCGTCTTTGTTCAGATTTGTTTTTACAATCTGTTTTCTATCTCAATTTTTAGTATCGAGAAATTCACGAATCTTGAATACTAGCAATCGTCACTATATATTATACATCCTAATAAACGATCATATTTTCTAGAAAAGTTAGATCTAGTTTACGTTACATCCTTACTGTTCTCCTCAACCCCGCATCATCTAGACGTGAATGTATTCTATTTCTTGCCTCAATTTCTAGAGTCTGATGATAACACTAGAGAGAGAGAGGACAATCTGGTGAAGAGGGGAGCAAGATGGAGCTTAGGTGACAGGTCGAGGATCGGCATTTTTGGGGAGTCGTGGTTGTTTGATGAGGATGTATGTTCGATTGAGTCACCCGACACTATTAAGGAATGTGGTAAGCAATTTGATGAAACTAAATCAATGGAACGAGATACATATATCATATATTATTTCAGAGCTCGGTTCGATCCTAGGTTAGATTTTAGTTGGTTATTGCTTTGCCCACTCATTAACTCATGATTTAACGGGTGGGCAATGCTTAATTGTTTGCGATTTTAGTCTCCATCACATTGAGTACTATTCAACGAAGCAATGTTCATCAAGTACTTTTCATCGACACTGTTCACGCTATTGTTCATCGATCAGTGTTCCGTTCAACCGATTTTTTGCTTCATTGTTTTTTCGATGTTCAAGGGTTTTGTTAATTTTATCCTAAAATTACTCCTTGTTCTTGAAGAAGTTTTGCACCGTCCTCAAGTGACGTAATAGTTGCTTGAAAGTTTTGGTAATACCTTATTGTCGTGCGACCGTAAAATCAGCATGGTTTGCACCATCGTTGTGTTTG
>JAYMTO010000822.1:0-10600 GCA_036898065.1 California macrophylla | reverse complement strand
AGATTGGACAGGAAAAGAGGTTGGTGACAATTTGTTCTCATGAGCTCGCTCCATTGTCCCACCTGGGGTAGATCGGGTTGGAGTAAGCGAAGGGAGATTTGTCGAATTAGTTCTATTATAATCAGAACGCAGTCCACCTGCAGAATATTTAGGAATCTCAACTGAAGGAGCTGCAACGCCTTTAAAAGATGACCTTTCAGGTTCAGGTCTCCAACTTTCACCTGCAGATCGGCCAGATGAGGCCAAAGTACCATGTTGCTTTCCAGAATATGATGAGAGATGCGGACTGTTCATTGTCTGAACTTTCTGAACACTATTGTCCAGAACTGGTGACTCTTTCTGAACCTTCCCAGCCAATGCATCAGTCAGAAGTATAGAGTCATCTTGGTTCTCAGACGCTTTCCAAATTCTTAATTCGGTGGGGAAATATCCTGATTTGTTCCATTTCCGTAGCTGCACTATTGAAAATGGTCCCTGCACTTTTCCTGATGGATCCCGGTAATGCCATATTTTTTCTGTTTCATTGACTTTACCAGTAGATTGTGCTACTGGTGTGGAAAGAAGTGTTGCTGAAATGTCTAGCACAGACCCAGAGAATGAGCCAGGTACTGCTGCAGAACTGATACTCCGAGTAGCAGCTTCCACCATAGATGCTGTTTTTGGCTTTTCATGACTGTTTAATGGTGTTTCTGTGTCTCTCTTTTGACTCCACACACTATCATTAACTATCTCACCGCTGCTACCAGCATCATCCCCTTTGTTGAAAAGGCCTTTAATAGACATACTTCTGCTTAATTCTCGATTCATTGATGAATTATTCCGACTTCCACTCCAAGAATCACTGGAAGCAGAACCACCCATGCGAGGAGATATTGGCTCTCTCCCCTTCCTGCCAAAGGCAGTCCCTCTAGGCGTCAAATAATTGTCTGCATGAAAAGGTGATATGTTAATGCTATTCAATATTATTGAGGTTATGAAATCATGATAACAATCAGATAGTACCTTGTTTCTTGTCATCTGTTTCACCTTCATCCCCTTCAGACTCGTAATTTGGATCCATATTTGGATCTGCATGTATTTCTGGAATTTCCTCTAGCCTGCGCTGGCGTTCCTCAGGCGTCTTTAGAAGCTGCAATTTCTCAACACATTCTCTAAGCGTGAAACATAAGTCAAGGACTAACTTATGCGATCTTCTCCATTATATAGTTAACATCTAATAACATTACTGGAATCCTTCATGAGAGAGAGAGAGAGCTTGATCCGGTGAGTTCCTACTTAAATAAATTAGATGTTGACTATTCTAGCCTCCCTTGCCACTCAGTCCTCGAATGAACCTCACCTGATAGCTAGCAAAATATATACAATTTTTCAGGTTTTAGTATACTTGAGTGAAGCAATAAAGGTACCTATGCTTCCAAATCTTTGACGTAAGACATGGGGTTTCCAATTTTTATTCCCTACCCATGAACAGTAGCCAGTATTTTCCCTTTTAAATACACTTTGCAGCTGGAGTGAAAACAGAAACAAGGGAGCAATGGAAAGAAATGGATAGAAAGAGAAAGACAATTCCTTTTGGTTCACTCTAACAACCAAGCACATAATAAAGTTGGGAACATGAGAGAGCTTTGGACGAATAATGAATCTTTGGACGGAGTTGTTTGACCCAGTTAAAACAGCGGAATTGTTTGAAAGCTTGGGTTGGTATTACAAAAATGTAAAAGGAGTATTTTCAAAAGTCGACCTCAAAGCATAGTTCAAGAGATTAAGCTTCAATTGTAGCATGGCTACTGAGGTCCAAAAGACCAAAACGGGCTTTAGCTTCTGCAAGGAAAACTGAGTTTTACTAAATAGCTGGCTTCAGATTTTTGGAACCAAAAGCTGACAAACTAGGCTGAATCCATAATAGACATAAGGCATTTAAATAAAAACAGCTGAGCATTTCAATGAAAAATCTGACTACTATCAAACACTTTCGAGAAAGTCCACCATATTTCATCATATGTTCAAAATATACCACAGGAAATAGAAAATAACAAAAACACCACCAGATGCAAGGAAGATAATAATGGAAACTGAAAAAGTAAAAAGAGCAAAGGATATTGCTTCTTTTTCCCTAAATCACTAGCCCGATCACGAAGATGATTGAGCCGCACTATCTCAGTCTCGAACCACTGCATAAGAATAGAGAACATCATGCACAACACACTTTACATAATAAACACACTCGTAATATATAAACCTCAACAACCAAGCAATTTCCAAAACAGTGTTTGAATCAGCTATACAAATCCTTTAGCGAAACTCCTTAGGATCCTCTACTCAAGTTTCTCCGCTCCCTCCATGAAGCCAAATGTTATCATGTCTTCTCTTACTACTTTCCACACTGACTTACCCTTTTCCTACCCCTTTTAGTTTTCTCCTCCTTTCTTTGCATGGTCATTGACATCCCTACACTGCACATGCCCAGCCAAACCACCTTATATACAGTTTTTTTCTTACATCTTATATTCATTCAAACCTACTCCAACTCTTGCTCGAGTACTCTCGTTCCTAAACTTGTCCTTCCTAGTGTTACCACAAATCCAGCTAAGGATTCTCATCTCTACTACCAGTATCATATGGCTTTGGAGCCAACATTCAATGTCATACAACATAGTTGGCCATATAGCTAGGTTATAAAGATTTCCTTTCAGCTTTAGACGAATTCTTTTATTAGAAAACACCCTAAAAGCTATCCACTTCAATTACCACACCCTAATACTATTTCTAACATTTTTTGCAAACTCCATTTTTAGCTATAGATCCAAGGTACCTACAATGATCAATTTTAGTAATTTTTTCTTATATGATCATTACTCACCATCTACTCTTTCTAAAGTTACACAACATACATTCAATTTCAGCTATATTAATTTAAACCCCTTTGATTCAATCCTTACACTGTCCATGCTACAAACACCAAATGACCCTCCTCAAGACAAATAATATTAAGCATTAATTTGTAATTAGATTCCAACATGATCCACGAATAATATTCCTTGCCAATTTTTTGCATGAGATGGATCAAATCCTGAATTCAGATGTTATTGGGGCATCTCGGATAGACAGACAGAAATATCTTTTACTGTAAGTAAAAAACACCAATCAATAAAATTGTTTTGTAGGGTTGGTTTGTACAATTTATCAAGAACTAGGAATAAATTTTATTAAGGGTTAAGAACTATTAAAAGTCATCTGTTTGAAGCCTAACATTATTCAATCCAAAATTACATCTTAGATAATATCTCAAGTATGAAATATAAAGAAATCACTCTCTTTTCTGTTTTCCATGTTGAACTCTTCTACCAAAATTCATGCATGAAAAAGTAAAATCATGATCGAATCACCCAAATCATATTCGAAAGAAACCTAAGAAGCTGATGAATATATAGCACACCCTAAATGTCATCCATGTAAACGAGTTGAATCTCTTATTATTTGACAAAAGAACTCAGAAAAAAAAAAGCAAATCAAACAATGAAATGTGAACCAATTATCTTAATAAAATCATTTGGACTTTCAAGAGCTTGCCGATAAAAAAAATAACTCTCAGCAATAGAATAACGAGATTTCAGTCGATGGAAATAAAATTTGGACAGTGTTGCTTTCTTGCTACATGGGCAACATATGTAGAATAAGAGGATTAGTCCACTAAATTCCTCTATCTAGATCTGAGTGATAAAATCTTACGACACTGGAATTACACATCTAGGTCTTACTATATCCAGCACTGAAGCATCCATGTCTAATTTCAGACTGGTTAGTCAGCCATGCTTTACCAGAATAAAACATCACTCATATCTCAAGCAAATAATTTTTTAGCACTCCTCACGTGTAAGAACATGTGCTATATTACATACATTGTGAAGGTGAAAATAAACATCTTAGAAAAAACACATACAGTTATGCCATTCTGCTTGCAAGAGAACTTACATCTTTAACTCTTACTGCCTGGAGTACCATGGCCTTTTCTTGAATGTCACCCTGCAACAACCAATGATCAGGTTCACAAGGAGATAATCACTAACTTATCATAAATCAGATGACAACAAAGCTTAAAATTACCACAGTCAACCGATTGATAAGTCCACATTTTATGCTTTGGCGTAAACGCTTGCACTCATCCTATTAGAAAACAAGGATAAACACTATTCAACAAAAATAATATATAGATATAGAGTAATTACTATGCTTCATCCTCCAAGACACTGCATAAATTAAATATGGTGGTAGAGTTCAGCTACCATGGTCTCACACAGAGAGCTGGGATCAAATCCTGCCCACATATGTTTAGGATGCATGCATGTTGCTTGTTTAAACATCTATGATCGATTACTAACAAGGATATACCACAGTCAGACAAGCCATTGAATGTCAGCAAGTTCCCTTGAAATTTCTGGTTTGGCCCTTTCAATGACATTTAAGTCTCTAAAATCTGCCTGTTTTACCATTCACATTCATTTTCGACTTTATACTAGAAAAGGCTGCTGAAGACTGTCACCATGAAGCAAAAAAAATCAGAGAGAGAAATGTATTTAGTTTTAATCACCTCAGTGAACTCTTGATTAGAGATTATATCAATTGATAAAACCTCTATCTTGTCTAAGTTTAATATTTCAAGCAGGGTATGGGTCATCTTTTTGCCAACTTTATATGGTTCAGCAGCTTTGCTTGTACCTGTAGACATAATCAATATAAAACTTAACCATCTCCATTCCATGTCAGAGTATAAGTTAATATGGTAACAAATTGAATTGTCAAAATAGTTACCTACAACTTGGACTAGCCTATACATATCTTGTTTTTGAGAACCAGCTATCCTTATTCGCACAAAGGTACCAACAACTTTGTCATGAAAGTTATCTGTATCTTCAATTAGATCCTCCAGCAAATTACGCCTCATGTAAATTAGACTAATATTATGCATGTCAATGGCTGCATAATCATCAAGATTAGATTGAGGTACTCTGCTGTTCTTTCGTTTCCGTTTCTTATCTTTGCCTGCCTTCACAACGGCGTCAGCAGTTCCATATGCATCCAACTGAGCTTCTGTATCAACAACACTCCCTTGAAGATCATCTGCGTGAGAATTATCCCTTACATGGAAGTGGGATTCAAGAAGTTTTAACATCTCAAAATGACCAACACGTTGTTTTCCAAACAGATTTACAAGCCTTTGATCACAGATGATTTGACTTTTTCTGCGAGGATCACGAAGTTTGTTGGCTTTTATATATTCTAGCAAGAGAGCCTGTATGTCAAACTGAGATAAAACAGATTTGTCACCATTTCTCATGTGCATAACAAGCTCCAAGAGCTCTTTTGATGCCCACTCAAAACCATCATCTTTGGCCCTTTCAGCACTAGAGGCTATTACTTTTCTTGGTGAATCTGCCACCTTCGCTCGTGATTTCAACCGATTCTTAGGTTTTCGTTTTTTAGGCAAACTTGCTTCTGCATTCCCAGAACTGTCCGAATTTGGTCCACCATCGTCATTAGCATCATAAAGTTCATCAAGTGACTCCTGTTTACCTGCTTGAACATGAGATCCTTTCCATGGATTTTTAGCACTTGTAATTTCATCCACGGTCAAATGTAGACTCTCTTTTAAATCTGTCCAGTAATCCTTGAAAAGATACTCCCAGCTGCTTTTATCATGCAAAAGAAAAATAGTAAATTGGCAAGCAAATAGCATTAAGGAAGACAATAATGACATTATTGTTAATCAGATCTTAATTGAAAGCAGTTTGTCACCGAAGATAGCAGATAAATCAAGAAAACCTTCCCTTGTCTTCTTTTTCTATGACACAGTATTCAAATAAGTGATTTCCATGTGAGATGGTTTTCAACTACAAGTCTTAGGCTAGGAAACACTAATATAGCATGAAACAAGCTTGCAGAAGAAAGATTACTAATATAGAATGAAGACTTTCAAAAGATACATTTGTTGGCAATTTCAAAATATATGGAATATTGTAGTCCAACCTCTTCTTTGTTATCTTACTAAACAGGTAACAAATGTCTCAAACCCTTTGGAAGATATTAAAGGGTGATAAGAGAAAACCAGGGGCATCTATGATGAGATTTCTAGATATCTGGATACAGGAGTTCAGCTAATGTGTCAGTCCAAAAATCTAGAGTTATATGTCATGACTGACAGCAATACATTTTCAGCCGATACCAAACAGCTGGAGCAACAACATACCAGACCCAATGGTGCCAAAAGCAATAAACATGTATCATCGCCACCTACTTACCATCTATAAAACCACAAAATCAAAGATGTAAATCAAGAATACTAATATGTTCATGGTGTCCAATATCTAGTCTCATTTGGATAGATCAGCTAATAATGAGAACCAAATTTATAAAACCTGACTTTTACTACATCAACTAATTATGAAGATGTCCAATTAATATGAAATAAAGACTAACATCAAACTTCAAAAAAAATCAGCATGAGAAGGCAGTAGAAAATGTACCATTTCCTGGTTTTGCTGCTCCTTCTGTTCAATCATCAAGACAGTTTTCATGCATGCCTCGCAGAAGCCTTTGTTACCTTTAACACATAAGATAACTGCGCCTTTTATGCACACCTTGCACAAAGAAAAGGTACATGTATAGCACATATAATATGCGTTCTTCTCGCAATTGCTACAAAGGTGCCAACCTAAAATTCAGGAAGTAAATATTACTCAAATTACATTCAGTCAAAAGACAACTCCATCTTAAAAAACTGCTGATATGGAGAAGGCAACAACAAGCCATTATGAATAAGCAGATAAAAGATTTCCAAGAAATATTCAGACCCCACATGAAGTAAGAATATGTCAAAGATGACCAAGTTAACAAAAATATGTTACCTCTCTGTAATGTCCTAATTGGTGTTCTCATTGGGACAGATAAATTGCCTATCTGGGATATCTTCATGGGCAAGGATTTGGCCATGAATATGAGGAATAGTTTTTGATAGGTTAATGAATTCCAGAAAGTGCATTGTTAACACTATGAGCCTATGAAGGATAGCTTGTGCTATAGTAGAGGGTTGGCCATTGTGGCATTGCCTAGTACACTCCTTACTGTTATGGTGGATTCTCTCCTCTCCAAAGGACAAAGGCAGATTCTTCCCAAACAATCTTGAATTATATTTCTTGTGTATGGCCGAAATATTTTTTTTTTGTAATTTAATCTCGGTGCAGGCCACTTACGCAGAATATGTGCAGTAGAAGAAGAAAAAAGCATGAACAGAAGCATCAAACCAGAATACGATCCATACAAGTAAAAAGTTAAAGTGCATACCCTTGAAATGAAGTAACAGAACCAAGTTAATTATCAGTACGCAAGTCAGCATATGACACAGACACAGATCCCAACCCAAATTTGATTCTACGTGAGCCTGAGTTTTTAGATTGGATTTGGATGTTTATTGATAGTACAGTGATTCCACGGATAATAAAAATTCCAAACCTTACATGTATTTGACTAGATTTTGGAGTCATTACTATGTAGATTTCATACTTTCTCATTTGCGATAGAACATATTTTTTTAGATTAAAGAGGTCAAGAATGGTTGCTAACTTCACAATAATAACTAATTAGTTGGTTATGTTTTATTTGCTACCTAAATAGCTTTGTAACTTACTTAATTCATCCAATATATCTTGTACTTAACAGCATAAGATTTGCCGTGCTCATTTATCTGTACCTTCTACTTTTAAAGCAAAAATTGCTTGAATAAGTCCAACTGTTCAAACACACATGGTGGCAAAGACAACCTCAAAAATTAGGCATGCATCAAAAGAAACAGATAGTTGTAGAGAATAAACATTCAGCTGATTCGATGATCAGGATGCGGCACTTGAAGAACACCCAAAGTATAAAAATACCACCAACTCACTTAAGTTTCAGCTTTCGCTTGAAAATGGACCATATATCACTTGAAGATGGACCTCATAATAGCTCTTTGAAACCCTTAACATGTAACCAGAAACATCATATTATACTACGACATTCTTCAAAACTTTGAACAATTCATGAAAGTCGTCATCTTTACCAAATGATTGCACTTCATATGAGAAGAGGCAGACCAAATCAATGAGCTTGCAAACTGTAAATAGTGTTCTGGCAAAATGGAAGATTAAACATTTTGACACTTCAGACCAGTTGACTCATGCAAATTTCAGATATCATTAAACCTTTTACAATGTAAGGGGAAAGAAATATTAAACTGGTAATAAAAACTCAATTTAATAATAAGAAGAAGAATTCGAACTAGTGAAGTCAAATATAACAAAAACAACATAAGAAACATCTCGAAACAAGCATTAAGTCACCAAAATAATAATAATTCAATTTACTGGCAAAATCAACACAACTGGGTATACTGAAAAAACAAAACAAAAAACAAGTAGGACAGCATCTTACCACAGTTCCATCTGCCCTTGGCTCGAAAGAAGGCCTCATCACGATTCACACATGCAGGGTGGTACGCCTTGGGGCATCCCCTGGCAAGACAAATAAAGGTAACACTATTAATCTTGTAAACCAATATAGAACAGAAATTTATTTATCACAGATAAAATTTTGCTTCACAGAAAACATAGGAAACTACATTAGTAACCTCACCTCCTATCACAGAGCACAAGCTCTCCTCCATCAAAACAAATGAAGCATACATCCTCCTCTCCCTTCTTCTTGGGAACTCTAGCTACAGCCTTGGGAATCCTTCCCCTCTTTCTCTTTCCAACATTTTTAACTGCTTCTTCCATCACAGTTTCCTCGGCAACATCAATCACCTCTGTCTCCTCAGTCTCCTCGTCAACATCACCCAACTCTGTCTCCTCAGCCTCATCAGCCACCTCTGTCCCCTCAGCAGGGTCAGTGAGCTCTGTCTCCTCAGCAGGGTCAGTGAGCTCTGTCTCCTCAGCAACATCACCCAACTTTGTCTCCTCGGCATCATCAGCAATCTCTATCTCCTCCATAACATTAGCCACCTCTGTCTTCTCAGCCCCTTCAGCATCATCAGCCACTTCTGTCTCCTCAACCTCTTCTGCATCATCAACAACTTCTGTCTCCTCGACCTCTTTTGCATCATCAACAACTTCTGTCTCCTCAACCTCTTCTGCTGCATGGGCCATATCATTACCTGTAATAGCAAAGTTGGCGTCTTTTCCAACATCAGCCAGTTCTGTATCATTTGAATCATCATCATCCACCACTACATCCTCTTCCGCAGTACCCAAAACAGTATCCGCCACATCTGTATGTGTCCCAATGTCCGCATCGTCGGCCATGAGGAGACTCGCGCCTTCTAACTCGGTATCCCTTCCAGCACTGAGCATTACTGTATCCTCCCCAACACCGTCAATCTGCGTATCCTGCTCAATCCCATCGACTTCCCTATCCTCCTCCATCCCTTCCCCTTGTTCTTCACCAGTCTCTCTCTCCACCACCATGTCAGCCCACTCCATCACCCCCTCGTCCACTCCGTCCGCCACCTCAGCCTCCACCACCGCCCCAATTTCCAACTCCACCTGGCTCTCCTGCTCTCCAGAGATCACACCCACGACATCATTTCCATCGCCGGCTGCAGTTTCCGGTTCCGGCGCCTCCTCGCGGCCTTCATCCCCGCCATCGGACAGTGAATGCGGAGATTCGGTAACGGCACCGGCGAGTTGGGCCTGCACCTGATCCGATTCGTAAACGAGCACGCTCTCAGAGTCGCATTGCGGGACGACGGTCTCGGGCTCGTGTTGTTCTCGCGATTGAGGTGCTATGGCTGCTGGTGGAGAGTCGAGCTCGAGTCGAGGAGGGGAATTGTGGAGCGCATTGGAAGCTGCTTCATCTTCTTCGTTGTCCATAGGAATCGAAAACCCTGAGAATCGGAAACCCTAGGGTTTTGAGAATCGATTATTTATCTCTGGGTGTCGTATTTCTTGTCAAATTCGTGAAATTGTAAGAAGTGTACCGAGTTCGCAGAGAGGAGACAGAAAATTCACTTCCCAACCCAACCCAGTAGTGTACAAAGAGAGGGGTTAGGTTCGATGGTACCGGCGTGACATCGGTTTCTGAAATATAACCATTATGTCCCCGCAACGACTTCGACTCTTTGCGTTTTTAACAACTCTTCCCAGCTTCGATGAGCCTAGCCTACAATCCGCTATTTATTGGCCTGGTTCACCCCAAAGCTCACCATAACCAACTTCCATACGTCAACCGAATTGCCTAATTGTCGGCCATATCACTCATCGATTCTATCGTTTATATTATTGGTGGATCGGCAAGAAATTGATTTTATCCCTGATCTCACAAATGAATCTTTCCCCCTCCAACGGATACCTCCAATGGCTACTCTCATTTTCTTTCTATAAATTCATTCTCTTCCTCTCACTTTCACACATTCAATTCAAAATCATTCATCTTCTACTCCTTCTCTACATTGCTGATTCAAACGAAAGCGGCGTGCTAGGTGCTCTCAAAGATGAAGTGGTGTCCAAAATTACGATGGAGATCCAGGAAGAAATATTTGAGGTCGTTAAGAAACCATCAATGACACAATCAT
>JAYMTO010000821.1:0-10608 GCA_036898065.1 California macrophylla | reverse complement strand
TATTAATGAGTGTAGCTCATGTTGGGGCCCAAAACTATTATAACATCTTCTACTATTACACTAAATTTTATGTCATGATTATACTAAAATTATATTATCTTCGTAATACAATTTTGTTAGACTTCAATTATAAACCCAAAAACTTAAAGCATAATTTATATCAATCAATTTTTTAAAGTATATTTATTTACTAAATAATTATAATTATAATATCAATTTATAAAAGAATACAAAATTAAAATTAACATATTTTCAATTATAAAAATTAAATATTACTAACTAACTAAATATGAAATGAAATGAAATAAATTAATGAGTTTGAAATATATATCAAAAATTTATTTGGTTTTAGTGATTACTTTGTATCAATATTAATTATGAGGTCGAGAATTCTATTTAGAGAGGAGTGAAAGCATTTAATTAGAAACATTTTTGTCAATACTCATATGAAATAAAATAATATTAAACATTTAGTGTTTTACAATTTACAAGACCGTTAGAGATGCTCTAAACCATATTATCTTCCAAAAATAGAAATTCATAGCATTTTTTATATATAATTTACTTAAAACTAATCGATTTAGTCATTAAATTAATATTATATGCCCATCTAAACTAGTATAATTAATGTAAGTTATTTTGTTCGTTATCAAGCACGAATTTTAATGAGTCACTTAAGAGTACATTTATATTTATTATATCTTGAGTTATCTCGTAATATTTGTGATGTTTATACTATTGGTATTAAAATTTGTTAACATTTTTGGTTTCATTTTAAATGTTAAGTAATACTAAAATTATATTTTAATATTATAATTCATCTTTAAATACGAGAAAAAAACCTCCTTCTCATTAAATAAAATTCTCAATTAGCATTTCAGTTTTTGTCCTCATTGCTGCAAAATCCAAAGATTATGGAATTAAAATCCTCCCATGAACATGATCATGTCAGAAAAAAAGAGGAGCCATAATAACTGTATTGAGAGTTCAGACGAACTCTGACTTTTCCTTATTTTAATAAAATAAAATCCTGCTTTATATTTGTCCATACTTTTGTTTAATTAACACATTCATATCCTATGAACTGTCTATTGCAATTAAATATACATAAGATTGAGATGTCACTGTCCCAATTATTTATGGTACAAACATTGGAGAATATAAGTTTGTTTCTACAAATAGCACAAGTTATATGTTATCAAAGAACAACATTAGCATCATATGATTATCAAGTTGGAAAAAAGATTTCCAAATCCAGAATCAGAACTCATCAATCTGGCCCTGTCTTCAAGCCCCATTTCCTGCACAAAACCTGGTACTATCTCTACTCTCTACCCCACATCCCCAGAGCCAATCCAATTTTTAGTCAAAATGCAACACACCTTTGCCTCTAGAGTCCATCCTTCACTCTCTTTCTCTGGGGTTTCTTCTCAAAAGAAGAGCCATAAACAATAACCACTTATTTTGCAACAACAAAACGGATCCAAACCCTAGAAATGTTCATTCTTTACTAACCTTTCCGCCTTCTCTGTCTGCCAACATCTCCCAAACCCATTCTTTTCTCTTAAACTACATTTCAAGTCCAACACTTGCTGCTTCAGTGTTGAGTGTGAACTCAGTCACTTGATAGCATTGCTTTTATGGATACTGGCATGGATAGCTTCACTTAAGGAAGGAGATAGAGGTCATTTGGCTTAGAAAGAAGAAAAAAAGGAGAACCCTTTCTTCACACCCTTCAGTTCATTCCCAAAAGAAAAGAGAAAAAACCCGAACATTCTCATTCTCATTCTCAAGTACAAACCTTACCTTGCATACCTTTTCCAGTAAATGGGTGCTCTAGTTCAAGCTGTGCTGGTTCTCTACTTGATTGCACTCCAAGCTTGCAGGATTGGTGCCACTGAAGAGGAATGGAAATCTGCCACAGCAACATACACAAAAGAAACCAATGGGTCAATTATCATTGGTACATATCTCTGCTCTTATTCTCCCAGTTAAGATTTTACTTTGTGGTGTTAAAGGTCATAGCTTTTCAACCTCTGTACTGTTTGTGTCCTTGCAGAAGGTGCTTGTGGCTATGGGGACCTTCACAAGGCCACCTATGGGCTATACAGTGCTGGTCTCAGCACCATGTTATTTAACAGAGGTAGCACTTGTGGTGCTTGCTTTGAACTGAGATGTGTAGACCACATTTTGTGGTGCCTGCAGGGAAGCCCCTCTGTTACCCTCACTGCCACTGATTTCTGCCCTCCGAATTTTGGGCTAGCCACTGATTACGGTGGCTGGTGCAATTTCCCCCGAGAGCACTTTGAGATGTCAGAGGCGGCATTTGCTCAAGTTGCTGAAAGAAAAGCAGATATCATACCTGTTCAGTATAGGAGGTAACTAATCCAGCAAACTATGGAATCACACACACATATAAACCAGTTGATTTGCACTAAGAAATGTGAATTGTGCTAAATTTGTTCAGGGTCAGGTGTTTGAGAGGCGGCGGGTTGAGATTCACAGTGAGTGGAAGCTCTCACTTCTATCAAGTTCTCATCACCAATGTTGGTCTGGATGGGGAAGTGATTGCTGTGAAGGTGAAGGGCTCAAAAACAGGATGGATACCAATGGCAAGAAACTGGGGGCAAAATTGGCATTGCAATGTCAACCTTAAAGGGCAGTCTCTATCTTTTGAGGTCACCACCATCAAGGGAAGACTTACATCTTACAATGTTGCTCCTGCAAATTGGCAATTTGGCCAAACATTTGAAGGGAAACAGTTCTAGCATAGGACACTGGTATACACAGCATTCAGATGATGTTTGGGTTGCACTTGAAAATATGATGATTCTCATAGCTCATGAGTTCTAAGGATTCAAAGGCATCTTTACTCAACAAGGTCATGGTCAAGAATTAAAAAAGGTTGTAAAAGAAAATTGAAAATGATAGGAATAGAAGGTCCAGTTTTTGTCTTTATGATTATATTATAATATAATCAGTGAGTGAAGGGACAATCATTAAAAAGTCATTGCATGTCGTTCTAACCTGGCATCTCTTTGCATACTATATTCTGGTATTCTTCTTTGCTCCTTTGCTTTCTGCTTTATGTGTTAGGTAGCCTTTAGGCATATGAACTGAGTATAGCTACAAAATGGGCAATCACAGGTACACTGAAACCAATTGGTTAATAATACAGCTTCCAGAGAGAAGCTGCAGGCAAATGATACGCTTTTCCACTGAAGAACAATTTATATTTTTATTGATATAATGGAACTGATGGATAGTTCATACCTGCAGTAACCAACTCATCTTTCTGAAGCATAAATTTATTGAGCAAACAATTTGTTCATGCCAACAAGAACAAGTATTTTAAGGCCATGATAGATTTAGAGGTTGATAATCAGATGCAAGTTATATTCAGGAAATAGATAGTAGCAGTATAATAAAAATGCAACAATCTATTAAAAGCCACCTATGACTTGCAAGCAAACAGAAGCAATGTATATTGTCAGGTGCTATGCATTTCAGTTGGAATTACAACAAATGTAGATGGAACCTTCAAGCTTCCAATCAGTAATTCTTAGCTCCATATATACCTCCTCTTTTCTAACATAAACTATGTGGTTTATCCTAGTGTAAGATCTAGCTCACCGTCATCTCTTCCTCCTGCAAAAAGTCCAGAGATTCACCGTAGTAACTTTGCGCTTCCTTCCTCAGAATAGCTGAAAGCACTGTTTCTCCCTTAGATTCCAAGCCATTTATAAGTATTTGGAAGGATGACCTATCTGGATCACATCCTACAGCTTTCATCATATTATAGCACTCCATCACATGCCCAACGAGATCAAAGCTTATCAGATTTTGTAATAGTGCGTTAAAACCCTTGAGTTCGGGCGCTAAGTTGCTTTCAGTTTTGAAATACATGTAGAGAAGTTCAACCTCCTGAAACAAGTTATTGCTAGCAAAAACTGCAATCATATCGGCATACAACAAAACTCGAGGCTTGTACCACAACTCCTTCCGAACATCTTCAAAAACCTAAGTCAAGCATGAATATTGATCAGACAAATACCAGCCTGACCAGTGACCATTATATATGATGATTATGACTTACCGTACAGATAAGGATCAAAACGACAAATAACAGTAATTACAAACATACTTTTGGCTGCAACTTGGAAATGGATATGGACACACATATAGCCAACATCTATTCATGGAAAAGAAAAACTATTGAAGAAAGAAAAGTTACCACCATAAATTAGAACTAGCTGCTAAAGATTTGTTCAAAAACATAGGGGATTCAGCTGTCTCTGGTGAACTCTAACACACATTTATAGCATTTGATAGGCGAGAGTAATAGATGTAACTCATAAACAACTGCACGAAAAATTTATGCTACGAATTCCTCACCCACAGAGTCTTGCCTCTACATTTTCCAATTCTATCAAAGCTACACAATATTCCCACTAATCCACCAATTGACAGTTTCCCTTTTTTCCTTGAAACATAACTTGATCATGGAAAGAGAAATGCAATCTTCACAGTCATGACCAAATAAAATGAGAGAAAAGATATATAACCAATTTGAATGAAAAAGTAATAGTAGTAGTGGTATTAACAAATCACAATCCAAATAAAAGCAATCAAGAGTGCAAATAAAAGTGAAGAACATCTCTAGATTAAACCTACAGTCTACAGAAACATCTCTAATAGCTGGAAACCTGAGAAATCAGTCATTCCTCAAGCTCTTCCATTTTCCTTCACATTTCCCAGAAATAAGTACAGACGATAAATGATTTGAATTGAAACAAAATAACAGCAGAAATTATGGAAATTCAGTGACATGAACTGCAAAAATAATAATATAACTTTGATAAGAATGCAAATAGAAAATGAGAAACAAGGTAAAGAACCTTCAATGCCAGGGCACACTCGTTCTGGCGGAGGAGTTCATTGAGAACGGCCATCATATCGAACTTGAGAAGCCGCCGGAAATTGGAATCGAAAACTTGCTCGAGAAACTGGTGGTCTCTCTTCGCAGCTCGCTTCAAGGCTTGTATGGTTTGAATGGCCTCGATGCTCAGGTTCCTCCCTCTCTGAAGCGGCTTCCGGTTGTTCCTTCTGTCGCGCATAGTCACTGTGAATAATCTCCTATTGATCCTCGAATTCGGCGTCACTCTGTATGGAGAGGTGAAGAATGTGCAGAGATGCGATTGAGAAACCGTCGAGCTCATCATCTCTCCGATCAAGTCTCTGACTTTCCGGCGAAGCGAGCGGCGCCCAGAAGATAACGAATGAGAAGAGGTGAACCCATAAATTGTAAATACGAAAATAGAAGAAAAACAAAACGACGTCGTTAGCTGTTATGCGATTACCGAGGCACTCTCGTTTTATCTCTTGAACTCAGCACCTACGAACGCTATCCACAACAATGGCGGCTCTTGCGCGAACGTCGTGGCTCGAAATCAAGGTCGGCTCTCCGTTTCGGCGTCAACCATCTCTGTTTCACGGTCATCTTAGACAAAGCGTCGCTGTGTTCCGGAGGAGTTTCTCGGTCTCTGCCTCTGCCGTTCCGAGGAAGAATGACGGAGAGGTTCGGGTTCGATTCGCTCCTTCGCCGACCGGGAATCTGCATGTTGGTGGAGCCAGAACCGCGCTCTTCAATTACCTGTTTGCTAGGTAGGTTTCGAAATTTCGGTTTTGAGGGCTTTTGAGAAAGTGTTTTCTGATTGTGAATTGGTTTGGTTCAGGTCCAAAGGTGGAAAATTTGTTTTGAGAATTGAGGACACTGATCTGGAGAGGTCTACGAGGGAGTCTGAGGAGGCAGTGTTGCAGGACCTTTCATGGCTTGGTCTTGATTGGGATGAAGGTACTGTTTCTGCTTGAATCTGATAACATAATTTATCTCTTCTTCTTTGTGCCCTTGTTAATCTGTTGCTTGGTCTGAGATTCTCAACAGAAACAATGTAATCAGTTTGATTTTCTCAAATATCCACCTTGGCATGCATTTAGTGAACTGTGCTATTCTGGTTTATAGGATAGTTGAGTATCACTATCAACAGTGCCTGAGTAAGATTGTATTTCATATCCTCAAGAGCTGAAGACTATACTACTATCCCAGGCTGACACAAGATCTTGAGTTTTAGGCTGAGTCTGTAAAGTTTTAGTGAACGAGAATGAGACTCACCTCAAATTGTTTGTGTAGTTTAGCCTCATTTCCATTCCCTAACCCTTCCATAAGCATATGTCAATTCTAAATGGGAAAGAGAATTAGGTATTGTGAGGGAATTGGAATGGGCACAGGGATCCCAAAAACTTTGCATCTCCTCCAATCTACACACAAAAGAGGGTTCCATTGCCGTTCCTTCCCTCCCAAAATAGCCTTAGCGTATTCATTTCTTGCCATCTTTCATTCAAGCATGGTTTGTTTGACTGATAAGAATATCTGCAACTTCTGGACAGAACAGACAACCAAAAATGTGGGATGTTTGTGGACTAAGACGATTGGTTGAGTATGAAGTTTAATTTCACTACTCTGACAAGATGTGACTTGGTTTTGATATTGTTACCCTAATTAATTTTTCAATTGATAGTGTTTTTTTCTTGGAAAAATTTGGTTGGTTCCCTTCACATTGCCTATATGTGTGAATTGCTTATACAGTATACAACTGTTGATGGTATTTGTTGATAATTTTTGTAGGCCCTGATGTTGGTGGAGCGTATGGTCCATATCGCCAATCTTTAAGGAATTCTTTATACAAGCAGTATGCTGAGAAGCTTATAGAGTCTGGTCATGTTTATCGCTGCTTCTGTAGTAATGAGGTAATAGTTCTCGATTTTTTTTTGTTTCTATAATTACTCTTTTTGTAGTGTACTGAATACTATGATTAAGGTTAGACCTTAGAAATGTATTTATGTGTAGACATAACTTATTGGTAGCTGTAAATTCTGTAGAACTTAACCCAATATCATTATTTCCTTATGTTAGAGGATTTTAATGCTAAATGTAAATAAGTTTTAATAAGATATACCTGTATCAGATGATTCATCATTTAACTAATTATGATAGTCAAACTACGAGAATTAAGATTCAGGTTATAATCTTGAAGTCCAATCAAGTTGATTGTTGGCGACTGGCGAGCATCTGGCAATTGATTTTGGAAATGTTATCTAGAAGTGGTAGTGGGGTGAAAGTGATTGTTCATCATCTTCACTGCTGATATGGGCACTTATTTTCTAATGTGGCATGATGCAGGATGTGTCATGACCTCTGAAAGTGATTGTTGTTATATGTTTTAAAAATTATTTGAGAATTCAGTGCCTTCTTCCTCGCTGGTGGATTTTACTATGATTTCCTCCAGGAACTAGATAAAATGAAGGAAACTGCAAAACTAAATAACCTGCCTCCAGTCTACACTGGAAAGTGGGCCAGTGCAACTGATGAAGAAGTACGAGAAGAACTGGCCAAAGGAACTCCTTATACGTACAGATTCCATGTACCGAAGGAAGGAAGTTTGAAGATTAATGATCTTATTCGGGGGGAAGTAAGTTCCATTCCTGCCGCCCCTAGTTGTCATTTAGTTCTTATTAACATGTAATGACCATTCGGTTTTTTATGATTAGTAGAGTTTTCTCTTCAGTGGTTACTATCATCAAGTCAAATAGTATTTCAATCGCATTTTCTGCTGCCTTGTTGATTTGTCAATATTTCTTTCATTGTACAGAGTGAAAAGAAAATTAAGGCTTAACACATGGTTAAGTTCTTTTGCCTGTTGTGCCAAGTATTATTTTTATTTAACCAAGGATATGACAGGGTTCTACAGTCCTGGGGGAGATGAAATAGGACTTATCCCTTTTCTCTTCACTTACAATCATCAACAAACTGTTCTTTGGATAAGAAATCTTCTTGCACGTCTTTCTTATAATTTTTATAGGCTGTTAACTTTATTGGGTAGTGTTTTGCAGGTTATTTGGAACTTGAACACTCTTGGAGATTTCGTGATTATGAGAAGCAATGGGCAACCTGTATACAATTTTTGTGTCACAGTTGATGATGCTACAATGGCCATCTCACATGTTATAAGGTAACAAATCTAGTCCATTATTATTGGAGTGTGCGGTATTGTGGTTCCGGTACTATACTAATAATATCATCTTATTCTTTCAACCCTTGCACTTCAGAGCAGAAGAGCATCTACCAAACACTTTAAGGCAAGCACTAATATACAAGGTGGTAATCTTAAGTACCTTGAACACATATTTTTATTTGTTATCTGATCTCCTGCTTTTTAAGAATCTCCCACTTCTCAAACATGAGAAGCTGATTTTGTCGTCTGTAAATTATTCCGTGACAGGCTCTTGGGTTCCCCATGCCTCAATTCGCACATGTTTCTTTAATTCTTGCTCCTGATAGGAGTAAACTGTCCAAACGGCATGGTGCAACGTCAGTGGGGCAGGTAGTTGGTTTATGAGATGCTATTTTGTTTAATTTACATGAAGTTAACTATTTCCTTCTAGAATTAATTGGAACTGAGGATTGAGATTTCCAGCAACTAACAACAATCGTCTTAACAGTACAAAGAGATGAGTTATCTGCCACAGTCGATGGTAAACTACCTGGCACTGTTGGGTTGGACGGATGGCACCGAACAGGAATTTTTCACTCTCCAGCAACTTGGTATGTCATTCCATTTTGATCTATACTTGTGTCTGTATCTCAATATGGAGTATTGTTCATCCCACAGAAATATAACTTAATTATTTTTGTGGAAACAGTTGAAAAATTCTCTATTGAACGTGTTAACAAAAGTGGTGCCATATTTGATTCTACTAAGTTAAGGTATGTATATCTTTCTCTTTATAATAATTTTAAGCCAATAACCAGTTTATTTGCAACTTTTGGTGTTAAATTCCATTCGGTATTACGTGAGATTGAAGATACAGATGGAACAATTGTTTAGTTGTTTTATGTTTTCTTCTTTTGTGTTTATACGGTTCTTATGGAGAAGTTCACTTATCAATTGAACTAATATGATTTTCTTTAGACCTCTCTGGCATGATTAAGAATGCTTGATGTCTTTATTTGGTTCATTGAACTGTTAAACAAATTGCAAGCACTTTCTCATTTTGACGCATATCTATAATGTAAAGGTGGATGAATGGCCAGCATTTAAGAGCACTTCCATCTGAAGAGTTGATTGATCTTATAGGCCAGCGCTGGAGGAGCACCGGCAGCCTTACAGAATCCAAGGGGTCATTGGTATATGTAAGTTGTCACTTTTGCATTTTCAATTGCTTAACATTTAGTGCATCTAAACTTCAGTAATGTAGTCTATGTTCTAACTGTGATATCATTCTTGATAATTTGTGGAAAAAGCATTTATTCTTCTTTACCGCCAATTTCCAATTTTCATTACCATATTTTGTTTGATGAGAATATGATATCTTATGCCCATGCGACAAATAGTCTGATACTTTAAATAAATTTCGAAAAACAGGAAGCAGTTGAGCTGCTCAAGGATGGGATTGACTTGACAACTGATGCAGATGAAGCTCTGTTGAACTTGCTATCCTATCCTTTACATGCTACTTTAGCAAGGTGAATGGATTCTTTAGCTCTGAAATTTCTGCATTAAATTTTGTTCGATATGGCTTCTTGAAGCTGAGTAACATGTTTTCATTGTTGACATTGAATACACATTTTGTTCCTAAAATAGCATTGCTTATACAATTATTATTTTTTACTACATTGTTGCTATTGGATACGATTTAAATTTCTTTGGTTATAACTTTCTGTTAACTGCTTTCAGTCCTGAAGCTAAAACTGTCTTAGAAGACAAGCTTTCCGAAGTTTCTAGCAGCTTGATAGCTGCGTATGACAGTGGGGAACTTGTTGGTGCTCTGGAAGAAGGCCTTGTTGGCTGGAAGACGTGGGTGAAGAGCTTTGGCAAATCTCAGAAGCGCAAGGTGGGTTATACTTTTATGTCCGGCAAAACGGATTAAGAACTACAGGATGTATATAGTGATGAATTGACACTTGTATTTTGATGCAGGGGAAGTCGCTGTTCATGCCTCTTCGAGTTTTGCTCACGGGAAAGCTCCATGGCCCCGATATAGGATCGAGTGTGGTTTTCATTCACAAAGCTGGGAAATCTGGCATAGTTGGTCATCAAGCTGGATTTCTGACATTGGACGAAAGGTTCAAAATGCTAAGGGGAGTTGAATGGGAAGTATTGAACAAGGATGAACAGCTTTCGGAGCCTCCTGTTCCTGTTTCTGCTACCTGAGGACTTACAATTTTGACCCGCTACGAGTTTATTTTTTTGGTCCTAAATTGTTTAGTCTTGTTTCATAGCTCGAGAAGATGAAGTATTGACGATGAATTTAGCTGCTATAGTGCTTCTCCCAACTGTCCAGTGTTTCAATGAATGATAAGCTAACAATCACTTGCACAAATGCCAAATTGATTCATTTCGATTAATTGACATAATATTAATTTTGATGTCCTAAAAATTAGAATACTGTTCTGTCAAAAAACAAATAAATTATAATACTGTAAAGTTGGGAGAAAACAAAATATTTAAATTGGTTGGTGACATGCGCAATTCAATTCAGCTTCATTTC
>JAYMTO010000820.1:0-10608 GCA_036898065.1 California macrophylla | reverse complement strand
CTTCATCGTCAACAAAGATTCGTCCCATATATATCTTCTATCCTTCATCTTCTTCACATTCCATTGCCTCATTTCCCCTATTTCTCTCTCTTAATTTCTCTACAGAGTATCCTTTCGAGCTCGGAGACTGCTTCCTGAATCATCTCTCCCTGCCTATTCCACCGCGAGCTTCTTTTTTTGCTAGGGTTTTCGTATGGCATTTCTCTGATACTCTCTCCTCTCACTGCATTCATGGCGGGGAGTTCCCGAGGTTTTGCGACTCACTTCGATTTGAAGCTCCGGGAACTCTTCCCTCCCCGTCGCTACGCCCACAATAGCAATGTGCTGAAGCTGCAGCAGCGTCGGAGGAGGGTGAAAGTAGGCGACGGTGATCGACTGGAGCCGGCTGTGACCCGAATCGCTTGCTGCTGCTCCGACTCGGTGGTTCCAATTCGGAGAGGCTCTCCGCGTAAGACTGTGGAGAAGGTCGAGGAATGGCGGAAGCCCAGCCCTTGCCGTGCTAGAATCCAAGCCACTCCTGCTGTGCCCTTTCCTTCTCAGTAAGTCTTTCTCCATCTCTCTAGATTGTTCTTTCTGCAGTGCTTATTTTGTTTCCTGTTTTAACGAAATGCTAGATGAATTGAACTGCGAAATTTAGTGGAATCGTCATGTACTCTCTCATCTCACAATATTTTTAGTTACTGTAATATCAATGAGCTGTGTATTCTTCTATTCTTGATATGGAGACAGAATTATGCTAGAGGTTGGCTTCAGCAAAGCTGGGATAGGATCTTCAGATGTTGATTCTGTTCAGACAATCTCTTTTAAATTTATTGGCATCACCATCATTTTGATGGCTGATATGCTCCATGGAATCTGTTTCGTATTTATACAAGTCATGAATTGCATTCTGTGCTAGACTTCTGGCAGGTGCAAATGAAATTCAATCTTCTAGGGTTCACTTAGAATGTTTAACGTCAAGCGTGATT
This sequence comes from California macrophylla, assembly GCA_036898065.1. Lineage (NCBI taxonomy): Eukaryota > Viridiplantae > Streptophyta > Magnoliopsida > Geraniales > Geraniaceae > California > California macrophylla. The sequence goes on along the minus strand of JAYMTO010000820.1, from coordinate 9,640 downwards.
TGTCTTAGTTCTGTATCAGTCCTTGGAATGTGTGTTAATAATGAGCTAACAGGTGGTCATGAAAGAAGGTATTATTAATGAACTTGATCCTAACATTTTCTGGTTGTAAGTTCGTGTTAAATCAACATATAACTAACTGATCTTGATTTAGTTAGCATATCAGTAAGATCAGGCTCCATAAAGGTTTTGGCCCAACTAGGGAACCCTTAACCTATTCAATTTAGGAGTTGATTTACTACCACCTGGCCTGCCATAGTGTATTGATTTGCAAACTAGTTTACATTAGATAATTGGCATTATGAACAACTGTCATATGACTACATTTGCAAGAGTTCTGACCAGTGTAATTTGTAAATATGTCTACCAGAACTATGAGTAATTTTACAATATTGCTAGCTCATCTCATAGCATAAGAGGGATGGATTTGAACTTTTTTATGCCTTTGAAGGGTTCTCTTCAACCAGTATATAGTTATTTTTTCAGCTTTTATTTCATGGTTCATTAATCTGGTAGGCAAAGACAATTTCCAAATTAAGACCTCAAGTTGATTTCTGCAACCTATTATACTATTGCTAAGGGTGATCTTCATTAAGTTTATAATTTTGATTTACATTGTAAATACTGATAGCTACAGATATCGTTTTGCTTCAAAACAAGAAAAATTCTATCCCCGCTGTACCCCAAGAACTTCTGGTCCACAGTCCCGTGATACTCCACCAAAGAGAGGTAATTTGCGTTACTTTGCTGTATTTCCTGTTTGAACACTCATGGTCTAGGTATTCTGAATATTACATTGAAAATCTGCTATCAAATGTCTATTTGTTCAAGAATTGTATGGGTAACGTATCATTCCTAATTCTGTGCTTACTGATTCTGTAGATACTGGTATTGCAAATGAGAAGGATTGGGGCATCAATTTATTAAATGAACATGTTAATGAGTCTGGTACAAATGAAGATGGCAGTACTTGGTATAGAGAAAGTGGGGAGGACCTGGCTGAAAATGGATATAGATGTAGATGGACAAGGATGGGTGGCCAGTACCATGATGGTTCCTCAGAATGGAAAGAAACGGTAAGAACCTATCTTATCATATACTGTTTGAGCACGAGTATTGCTGATATTGATGTGGATTTTCTTTTGTGCATAACTCATGAGATGAATACTTGCATCTACTTTGAAATGAACTTTCCCGTTTGTGTTTTTCCATTTATGGGTGCTTGTTTTTATAAGAATATGAAGTAGAGCATGTAAAGAAAGGTGAATGATGATACATGCCATCCTTTTAAAAGATGTGTTTGGAAAAGTACGATTATCTGAGATATCATTTGAATATTGTGGAATCTTGTTCCATCATCAAATTTACTTTGGTTATTTGTGTCGAGACACTCCTTCAGGTTTTATTTCTAAGATAAATGCATTCTATTATATTTTTGGGGTATTTGAACCTTTTATGCTGCTAATCATTTGTTGTTAGTCTTGTAAAATGATGTTAGATTGACATTGTTTTCATAATGTCATTAAGTATCATCCCAGGTGGATGCATTAATTGGATTTCTTGATCTAATTGACAGTGGTGGGAGAAGAGTGACTGGACTGGATACAAAGAACTAGGTATGTTGCACTTCCTAGTTTACTTGATGTTATGATCAGTATGGATGATTTATTATGATTTTTGGATCTCTTGTGTACACCAGGCATAGGTTCACAGATACATTATTCATTCATCCGGCTCACTGAAATGTTGCTTCTTTTGATTTTACTGAGATCTAAAACTGTTCTCATATCTTGCAGTGATTCCTTGCATGTACTAGAAGAGTAAAAAATTTGTTCTACGACAAAAAATAAACAACTAATGCTATTAACATACAATTACAGATCCAAAAGTTTGAATGAAAACAATAGATTTCTGACACTGTTTTCATGTCTTCATTCTGAAAAATATTTTTTGGTCCCAAAAGACTAGATTTTTTAGGGGGGAAATTCAAAACTGAAGTTGTCATCTATAATTCTGCTCTGTGTGAACTGTTAAAATTATAGAATTTATCTTATCTATTTTGTAGTTATAATCACTCTTATCTTTTGTTCTATTGATTAAAAAAAATAGTCCGTTTGAACTCTGAAAGGAAAGAGCTGAAATAAACAATTACAGGAATATTTTGTACTTGTATAGGTCCTGTTGTAAGTTGCATGTGTGAACTAAATAAACATGTTGTATTTTTTTTCAGTTTCACTGAAACATTTTGACTTCAAAGGCAATCTTGTGATATAGTTGGCAATGGTGACAGCCTGACATTGTTAATATTAATCAATATGTTATATGACCCTGTCTATGTTTTCACTATGTTCTTTGTACTGATAGCAAAGTCTATTCTCATAGGCTCAAGTTAATAGGTGTATTGACATTTAATAGGTGTGGAGAAATCTGGAAGAAATGCTGAAGGGGATTCATGGTGGGAGACATGGAATGAAGTGCTTTATCAAGATGAGTGGAGGTCCTTACTTCAACCATGCCCTACATATTCACAATTGTTGATAGCTTAATTTCTTTTTCACAAACTATATTCTAGTTATAGATCCTACACTAAACTGCTTCGTTGTCAAGAATTGCAGTAATCTAGCAAGAATAGAAAGGAGTGCGCAGAAACAGTCTCTCCTTTGGTTCTATTGATAATGTTATGGCCTTTAATGAAGAAAAAGAATAACCTTATAAAACTTTGTTAAGAAGTGCAGAAGAAATATATTTCGTTAAGGTCGGTGTAGGTTCATGTGTTCTTTTCTCTATGCAGGTTGAATTTGAACAAAATAAATGTGGGTTCTATTTTTGAAAGTTTTACATAAGTTATTTAGGAAGGACCACTTGTGGATAAATCTGGGTATGCTGACATTTTAGTTTGACATATTTCATCACTTCCTGTTTTTATGAATCAGTAGGGTATTTCCACTCAGTTCTGTGATATTTTGAACAGATTTTTTTATTTTGTTTAATGTTATGGGTTAATTCAAGAATCCAAGTAACATGCATGTTTATGTTGAACAGGTGTGGAGAAGTCTGGAAGAAATGCTGAAGGAGATTCATGGGCGGAAACGTGGAATGAAGTTCTTTATCAAGATGAGTGTAGGTTGGCTGCTTCATATTTGTCAACAAGTTTTGATAGTTTTTTTACAAGCTAAATTGTAGTCATAAACTTTATATTAAACTGCTTTGGTTTAATAATTGCAGTAATCTAGCTAGGATAGAAAGGAGTGCACAGAAACAAGCAAAATCTGGCACTGAGAATGCTGGATGGTATGAGAAATGGTAAAGCTAATTTCAATCCCCCACAACTGCTGTTACATCTAAAATAAGTGTGTTTGAGCAACAAGAAAATATTATTTATTACATAATATAATCATTTTCTATGTAGGTGGGAGAAGTATGATGCTAAAGGCTGGACCGAGAAAGGGGCACACAAATATGGTAGATTGAATGAACAATCATGGTGGGAGAAATGGGGAGAGCAATATGATGGGAGAGGATCTGTTCTCAAATGGTTTTCTTCTATACCTCTCTCAAATTAATCGGATTAAAATCATGTTTAGTGATTTTCTTTTAAATGAGAACTAAGTAATACTAGTCTGATATATTGGTTTAAAATATTCAAGGCTTCTTGGGGCATTAGTTTAGCATTCTATATCTTTCATTAAATGTTCAAGAACCTAGAATTCTAGGTACAGTGTGGTGTCTTCATTGATATGTGTAAGCCATGTGTGGCCATAACAGTATTTTGTTATTTGTCTGTCATTTAGCAATTAATTGGACAAGCAATTATTGCACATGAACAGATATGAGTGGCAAAATGCCAGGAATTTATTGTTTTTTCTTGTATTAATGTTAATTTGTTGGGATTGGGAATAGTTAATAAATCACCCAAATTTCTGTTTATCTTAGCATTCTTGTATACACATGTGAGAGTTCCTCTAATATTTCATTTCTTACTCCTCAGGACAGACAAATGGGCAGAGACTGAACTTGGAACGAAATGGGGAGACAAATGGGAAGAGAAGTTTTTTGCTGGCATAGGTTCACGTCAAGGGGAGACGTGGCATGTATCTCCCAGTGGCGAACGTATGATATATCCTTCTATTAGTTAAGAAAATGTTTCATTTACCCTTCATTTCCTCCTCGATTAATATCTTTCTTTTGATTTGTGATGGATATTTGACATTTCTCATGAAATTAGTGATATTCATACCGGGCTCTACATTATTCAATAACCCACATTACACATGCAACTCTAAAACTCCCAAGAGAAACTCCAAATTTTATACCACCCTATGTCTGGTTACAGTTTACTAGGATCCGTTCTAAATATTCCCCTTCAAGATCCCAAAGTCCTTTGTATCTCCATTGTGGAGATTGTTGGTTCGAATTCCATTGTGTGGGGGGAGGGGAGGGGTTAAATAAATTTGCACAAATTATATATATTGCCTATAAAAAATTCCTTAATTGGTCACATGTCTTGAGACATGCATGCGATTTTCTTTTCCAATTGGCATATTTCGTGTGTAACCACCTTTAGATAAGACCTTGTCAATCCTTCTTTATCAGTTGATTAGATATGAAATTATTAAGAACTTTTCTTTCTCATGTTCAGGGTGGTCAAGGACATGGGGAGAAGAACACTTTGGAAACGGGTAATGAAATTCAACTTTGAAAACTTTTTCCAGTTTGAGTGAAGTTATCCCTATGTTAATACATGCTAATCTAAATACCATAGTTTTTAGATTTTTTTTACCTATCAAGGTAGACTTGTATTTTGTATGCTGAAATGCAAAACGTATTTCCCTTCTCTATTGCAGTAAAGTGCACAAATATGGGAAGAGTACAACAGGTGAAAGCTGGGATATTGTTGTCGATGAAGAAACCTATTACGAGTATGTATTTCCTGATCATTCTAATTTGTTATATACTTCTATCTCTTGCTTCCAGAAAAAAAAAATCACAATTCAAACAAAAACTTCATGTGGTGTCATCTTTATTGAAGGGCTGAACCCCATTATGGTTGGGCGGATGTGGTGGGTGATTCAATCCAGTTGCTATCGATCAAACCTTTGGAACGGCCACCTGGTGTCTTCCCAAATATGGACTTTGGGTCATCTTCGTCACCTCCAGCTGATGATCCTCCAGGTTTAGCTCCCCCTTCACAATGAAAAGTTGCTTTGGGGGCTCCATGTTTTGCTTATGGCTTAAATTTTTATTAAAACTCGATTATTAGTTTTGGTGAAACTTTGTAGCAGAATTATTGCGATTCACAGTTCAATTGATTCATTCTTTGGATTTAGGAAGAGCTTTTGTTTTGGGGGTTTAACTCAGGTTTATTTGATGAAATGCCTTAATGTATTATTAAGAAACAATAGGATATATATATTAAGTCTGAAGCATAACAGGAGATGCAAAAGGATTAGGAGGCATGCTCAAGTTCTCCAATTTTCCTTCCAACATTTGGATAACTAGTTTCATGGAAGGTCTCTTAACTGGATACCATTGTATGCACCAAAACGCCACAATTGCTAGTTTCTTCACTATCTCTGCATCTCCGACTCCTTCCCCCATTTCAACCCCCACATCTCCTCCTTTGTTAAGACACTCGTATAGCCATTCAGGCAAGAATATTTCATTCTCACTCTGGTTCAGAATATCTTTTTTCCTTCCTCCCACCATTACCATTACCATTCCAACCAACAACATCCCACATCTTATTTATGCGACACATTTCCCATGTTCCTGGAGAAGTACATTTCCGGGGCAATGTACCCCATTGTCCCTCTAGCACCCGTTAGAAGCACAATACTCTCTTTTCTAGGTGTCAACTTCGCGAGACCAAAATCTGATATCTTCGGGTTGAGGTTCATGTCTAGTAGAACATTTTGAGGCTTGATGTCGAAATGGAGAATTCTTTGCTCGCATCCTTGGTGCAGATACTCCACTCCCCTCGCCACGCCTATGGCAATTTCTTCTAACTTGCCCCAACCAAGTTTTTGGGCCTTGGGATTTTCGGGGAGAATGAATCTATCAAGTGACTTATTGGGCATGTACTCGTATATGAGAGCTCGTTCTTTCCCTTGTATGCAGAACCCCAACAAGCGAACTACATTGACATGATGAATCCTTCCTATAGTACTAACTTCATTGATGAAGTCTTGTCCGTTACCCTCGGAGTCGTTGAGTATTTTCGCGGCCACCGGAACACCATTAGGGAGAGAGCCTTTGAATACGCTCCCGTACCCCCCTTCCCCTAGCTTCTTCTTGAATTGATTTGTCATTTTTTCTACTTGAGCATATGAGTACCTACATGGATAAAGTGCTCTGCTATCGTCCAAGATTTTCTCAATTCTGCGCCAATCCTTCTCTGCTCTCTCTCTTTTCACTTTCCAATAGAGCATAGTGCCCATTCCTGCTAGTGCCGCAACCACTATGCTTGAGCTTATTCCTGCTATCAGTCTCACTCGCAATTTTGCTGCCAAAAACAAGTTCAAAATCAAAACCTTGACAGTATGTTTCACAGAGATGATGAGAACCAATCTTCTTTGTCTAACCATGATCATATGTCAAACATGTAATGATGCAAGTATAATTGTATTGAGCAGTCAGGTGTTTATTTAAGTAACTATTATTATCTGATAATTGTTGTTATAAGAAACTAATACGCGGTTTAGTGGATAGGCTTTTAGACGAAAATAGTACAACTATTGTATGATTATTGATTGTGTTCGCATAATAGAAAAATCAAGATTCAACTTAATTTTCTTAGTTTAAGTAATCCATTGACTTTTGAATACAAATATGATTTAGTATCCCTCAAGTTTCACCAACTATCAGTCATGATCAACTTCAATGCCATGAAATATAAGGCTTGTGATTACATATATCTTTAATGTTTTTAACTTTTTTTCACTTTGTTGAAGACAAAATTCTCTCAATACATATTTTTTGGGGATTTAAATCTCCCAATAACTTTGTATAAAACAAGAAACTCATATTTTTGTCGAAAAATTAAGAAACGTTTTGTTGGAGTAAAATCTAACTACTAAATTTTAATGCTAGTGTAGCTAAACAATTTGAACAAATATCAATAGCAAACCAACTTATTTACGAATGATTCCATAGTAGATGAGTCAGAGTGAGAAAATATGTTCAAAAATTAAATTTTATGTTAAAAATTATATATGTATCTTTGTTAAATTTGTAAAAAATATTTTTATTTGTAAAATAATGTCTCCGAAACTATCTATAATATTAATGGTATTAATGAAAAATATAATATCCGACACTTTTGAACATATTTTCTCGATTTGTTCTAGTAAACCTAATTGATAGGAAAGAACACACACCTTGGTAATGGTTTGAATGTGGAGGAAGGTCGAAGCAAGCAATACGAAGGGTGTTATTGGTGGTGAAGCCACATGTGGTTCCCTTCCTCTCACAGTGCCCACAAGCCGGTGTGTTCCATCTCAGTATTAGCTTCTCTTCCGCCGAAATATCAGCATCACTTGGAATCACAATATTAGCAACCCAGCTGCAATTGGCCAGACCCGAATCCATAGGGTAATAAGGTGCTGCCCCATACACACGATTCGAACCACTGCTCAGACAATCAATCGGGGTCATCAACTGAGCAGCTGCTGGACTCATCCTGATCTCCGAGGAACAGTTGACAATCGTGTACTTAATGGTCTGTGCGGCGCTGTCTCCGAAAGGGCTGTCGGAGACGTTGAGGGACTCCAGCCGCCGGAACAGACATCCTCCGGGATCGCCCACGTGGATCTCCTGAATCTTGTAGTTGATGGATGTCGCCGAGAATTGTCCCGAATGAGGCAAGTTCAAGATTGTTTCGTTGCCTCTGCTACAAGTCAGCTCGAATCCTGGATATCCGCAATTCTCGGGACCGCCTTTGACGGCGAAGGGGAATCGGATTTCAGGGCCGTCTGCTGCACGTTGATGGGGTTGGACAGAATTGTTTGGCATTCCCCACGGACGAGAAAAAGATTTGGGACAAGAACAAGAACAACATTGGACAAACAACACGGTACGTTGTCATTTTAGTACATCAGATTCAGAGGTGTGTCTTTCTTCACAAGAATGATTGTTGCCATTCAACTCTTATGCGCAGCAAGTCAACCAAGTGGTTGTCACATAATGTTGAAATTCAGTATTAAAAATACATGAATTGACTTGTGGGCAATAACATAAAAATGAAGTATATTTCTTGTTATGAAAGGCTCTTGGAGCCGAAGCATTCAGCGCCGGCCTCAGCACAATCTATGGCGCACCACTCGCTATTGCCTATTGGTGAGTTGGCCATGTATGAGTGGTCTCATTCTTATATCCATAAAAGGATCATTGGACATGTTTAAGGTTTTCATTTCATCGTCAAACTATATATTGAATGAGAGAAAATAATTTAATACATTAAATGCATTAATGGTAGAATAATAATAAATGGAAAAAGGAGAGGGATACTGATAAAAAACGATTTTACAACGATTTTCCTTCCTTCCTCTGCGTTGTTATCGCGATTTCAGGTATAGAGGCTAGAGCTTGCCAGCGACGTCGACATTCCTGAGCCTCCATTATTGCTCTGTGTTCTCTGTGTCCAAAAAAAGATTTGGGAATTTTTTGAGTGTACGAACATATTTGTTTGACTTGGTTATCAAAGTGGGGAGCAGCAATAATTAATCAATATTATTGATAAACTATATGACATATTGATTTAGTTATTTTTTCTAATTTTTTATTATGAAGTTTTTGCCTATTTTGAAAATGATATCATAATTAAGTATTTAAATTATATAATAAGATGACTGTTTTGGTCCTTATATGTATAATCTCTTAATTATAATAATAATTTTTTAAATCGCAATTTTCATTGTAGAGTTTTAATGCGTGACACATTACTTTAATATGTAATAACTAAAATAATTTTATATGATTCGGAGGGAGAAAAATTGAGTGGTCCATGGAGAGAAAGTATGTAATTCGGATTGGTAGCAATGGAGAGTCAAGGCGGGATTTAGGAGGTTATTGATGCTAAGACTCGATAGGATAGGAGGAAGGAGTCTATAGAGAGACTTAGAGATGGATCTAGCCGGACTGGAGACGGTGGTCAAGGACCGTGTTAGAGTGATTATCGAGACACGTGTATTGTTCCTGGAGGTCACTTTTACCCCTCACATTGCGAAGTGCTTGACAATCCGAGAGATAGAGTGGATCAGTGATACAAGATGACAAGTAGGAACGGTTGGGACTGATGAGGTGAATGTCGCAACTACCATCCATCAACCATTGCTTAAGACAGAGGAGAACACTTATTTGCAAATCTAGGCAATGTTATGTTCTAACCTGTCCATAAGAGTAACAATAAAATTGCACAAAACTGGAGAAAAATGATATCATAATCTTGATAACTTCTCAAACCTTCTAGACATAGGAATGAACTCCTTAATAAGATAATAGTAATGAAACCAACGCAAGATATAAACTCTACAAAATTGATCACTAATACACATTACAAAACAAGCTCCAGCGAAGGACGCTCTTGAATGTCGCATGATCTCTCTCTTCTCTACTCCATACTCATATAAATCTCTATTCAATCTTC
>JAYMTO010000819.1:0-10608 GCA_036898065.1 California macrophylla | reverse complement strand
TCGACCCTCTTAGTCGAGTTCGACCCACATGGTACTTCAAATATAGACTTCCAATAAAAGTCTGAGAGAAGATATTGGATTTAGAATGGAACCATTTCGACTGATCATCCAATAAAAGTTCCACAATCCTTACTATGTTAAAAGATTTATCGTAATGTTTACAATTAAACTCACACATTCAATTAATTAACGATAACCTTGGAGATTAGAGAACCATAATAATAACAAAAAGTATGTTTAGCAAGCAACTTGGGTGCACAAAGCAATTACACTAACAAAATATAACAAGCACCTTACTCACTCAGTTTATAATACTCACTTCTCAGTTCACTTTTAGCGCATTCTGTCAAATACAATGCTTGATCAGAACTAGGAAATATACCAAATAATACTTCCATGTAACCCAAACTGAATCAATATTTGAACCACATAAATAGTATGCTCACTTGTGAGATCAGCTCGTCGGGAAAAAACTTGTTTTCCGATTGCTGATGAACATCATGTGTATGGGGAATATTGAAACTGTCGTATCTTTTTTGCAGTTAGACCGCCTATAAACAATTTTAGTCATCCAGATAGTAATAAGATCCAGCTGATTTTTGCTCCCTATCCTTAGTTGAGTCCAACTTGTTGATTCTTGGACGGTAATTAGTTGGATCTCGCCTAAATGTGATATCCAGATGCTGCGTTTAACAAACATCTGTGTTACATTCACAAGGGAACAGAACGGTTGTGTGTGTGTCATGGTCAGAGTTAGAGTGAAACTTACAGACAAAAACAGGTTCATTCCAGTTACCAACGACTGAGGAGCATTTGCAACACAATCAAGCGACGCTTGTCCCTCGTACACAATGACTCTATCAGCCAAATAAGTCGCCATTATAAAATCATGCTCCACCATGAATGCAGTCTTCTTGGCATGGGGGATAAACCTCTTTATGACTTTTGAAGCAACGATACGCTGCTCTGAGGCGAGATACGCGCTCGGTTCATCTATCAGATATATGTCAGCTGGCTGCATCAAGTTCAGAATACTATAAACCACATATTTGGGAGAATGCAATACTAACACAAGTCAAAATCTTTACCTTTCCGAGGCATAGACATAAGGCAACTCTCTGCAACTCGCCACCAGAAAGATTCATAACTTCTCGGTCCATTAACTGTTCTATAAGAAGAGGCTTCATTACATCAGATATAAACTGAGGATGCGTGTAAAAATCGTGTATTTTCTGATGCAGCAATTGTCTGACACTATGAGCAAATTTTGTACTAATCTTCTGCGGTTTGTAAGAAACATTGAACCCCGGTATCTCCTCCACATCAGAACCTTCCACATTATCAGGTTTCAATAAACCAGCCTGCAAACGAGACAAGCAGTGTAAGAAATTTAAAAGACGATGAATCATATATACTCCCTCCATCCAAAAAAAAAAGAGTCTTAAGGAGTGTTCATCACTTACCAGCATGCGAATAAATGTTGTCTTCCCAGTCCCATTTTCACCGAGCATTACAACAATCTGAGAAGCAGTGAATTCTCCCTCGATCACACAAAGCTTGAAGTTTCCCTGAGTTTTAGTCATAGTTGGATATCTGTATGATTTCCTCAGCATTTTCATGTGGAGTCTCAGCAACCTACAGAAAGCAAAAGAATGAGGATGAACTTCTAAAACAATGGTGAATGGCCCGCTATATCATAAATAAAATAGGCTTACCTTGAAGGTAAGAGACTCGTTCCTAAACCGTAGGTTTTCAGTAGGGACCAATCCAGCCAAGAAAATATTGATTCCTTCTCTGACAGAGAATGGAAGGGTAACAACTCCATACGCTCCAGGCTTCCCGTATAGGCAGCAGATGAAGTCTGATAAGTAATCCAGGACGCTGAGATCATGCTCCACGACGATCACATAGCTGAAACACCAAAGGTAAGCAACAGATCATGAATAATATCGAGATGAAGGCTATGAACAAAACAGGAGGCAAACCTGTTAGGCCTAAGCAGAGAACGAATAAAGATAACTTGATTGTTCGTCAAACATGTATATCTCTGCATTCTGTATGGCAACAACTGCAATAGCAAATCTCTGGAGCTCTCCACCAGACAGATCCCCTACATTTCGATCAAAGACCTGATTCAACTCAAGATCAAAATAAAGCTCCGTCCTCATATCTCTCTGGTCGTATTGCTTTAGCACCTGCCCAACATTGCCTTTGACGTCTTTTGGAATATTATCCACATACTGCGGTTTGATAATAGCCTGTCAAACAGAATTTCTTTTAGTATCACACACAACAAACATTTCAAACTATTTTAGAACAAAACCAACTTGAACAAGCACCTTCAGATTTTCTTCAACAATGCGGGTGAAATAGTCCTGCAGGTCAGATCCTCGAAAGTATGTCAAGATTTCTGGCCAACCCGGAGGATCCTGGAATGGAATCACCAAACAAGGTAAACATGAGTGCATCCAGGAACACGAAGAAAATGAGGCATTCGAGTATTACATTAAAACGGCCCAGATTCGGTCTCAGCTTGCCAGACAATACTTTGAGGGCAGTTGACTTCCCGATACCATTAGTTCCAACCAAGCCAAGAACTTGTCCAGGTCTCGGAACTGGTAGCCTGTAATCGTTAAATTTAACTATCTGAAACTAGAGAAAACATAAACCACAACCATTTCCACGTTAACACAACAATATACTAACTAACCTGTGCAATTTAAAAGTGTTGGGTCCATATCGATGGGTTGTATCCTTATCTAAATCCTTTGGTAAGTTTATAATCTGGATTGCGTCAAACGGGCATTTCTGAGAAAAAAATAGATCAAACAATCAGTAGAGGCATCTTATCAAGAAGCATACGAGCAATAGGACACAGGAAAGCAACATTCCTTTCACAAACCTTAACGCAGATACCACAACCAATACACAATTCTTCAGAGATAAAAGCATTCTTAGAAGCTGAAGAAACCTCAATGCACAATTTCCCTGCAAGTAATAAAATTAAGAGGGCGTCAAATCAGCAAAATATTTGCGAACCAACTTTGAACGTCATGGAAAAAATAAGGGCAACCAAAATTGGGAACATCTCTTTTAACTTTGAAGCTATTATTTGAAAATAGTTATGTTTCATTAAGCAAACAATTGCAGCCCGATAGCACATTTTTTATCGGCAATTCCAAATTTAATCCATAACCTAATCAGCTACTCCAATTCCAACATCTTATTTCTTTTCTTATGCTAAAAGGTACAAACTTCACAACAAATTACACTAGAGATTCTATCACTAGCTTTGAATTACTATATGCCTCAATTGATCAGTGTATACAAATTACAGAAAATTGCTACAACCTTCACAAATGGAAGCAAAATCATAAGTATCCTTGTATAGTCCATTGAAAGCAAACTAAGAACACGGGACGGGAACATGAGTTGAGTCAAATCTCAAATAGTAAAGAATGAGTTCAAACATTGATACATACAAATGACACCTAGAATAGCTATCCGAAAACAATATTATATATATATATATATATATATACCAGTTTTAACGACAGGGCAGCTCTTTTTGCACTCCTGGCGACATTTTTTTGGCTTGCACCGATCCAAGTTTACAATTGTGCTATACGGCTCGATCGACCAGCCATTTTTGCTCTTGTTTCTACACCTGTAACGGTCTATAGAAACTCTAGCAGAGACTAGGAATTTTTTTTTAAAAAAAATACACAGAAAATAAATAGGCAATAAGGTGAAGAATAAATTATACGGTTCTATACTTATTTGTAACCAACTTGCTTATGTTATTTATGAGAAGTTTTAGGAAAATATTATGTTTCCTAAAACGTCAGATTTTTTTAATCACAAAAAGGATAAGAAAGCTCTTCGGTCTCCAAAAGAATTAGGAATCTAGCTTTCCACTTTATCTTAGTACTAATCTATACATCTGAGCTTCATGTGACACAACTTATGGAAGTTTAGCGTGCTCAGCAAGCTACTCAAGCCCCAAACATATTTAGGTAGATACAACAACACATGTAAGATAATCCATGTCTAGGATCTACCAAGCTTCAACTATTACATATTTTTCACATATTTCATCTGATGATGATCATAATTCAAGTATTAAAACCAAAACTTGAAACATCAGTAGTAACAATACATGGGTGATGATCACTCTTTAGTCCATAATGAATATGTGCCAATATAACTTACAAAACATATACAGTTCACGTTCAAACAAGCCACTTACACAAATTATGCTGTTTGATTTTCCTTCTGAACAAATCCACATAGCTACTACTAATAGGTAAGTTCAACATTTCCAAGTTAAGGCAAAACTAAAAGTAAAAAATAAAACCCAGATACTCGCTACTTAACGGTTATATCTCCGTTAACCTGTTCATTTGGCTTCTGCGGAGCACTGCTTCTTGTCTCCTCTGATTTTGATTTGTCCTTCACTTTGCAAGTTCCGTTACCAATCTGACCCTTATTTGTTATTGTAGATGATGATTCGATGCTAAAGCGGGTCTGATCGTTTTTTCTCGGGGAGCTTGTGGAAGAGGATTCTTCCTTCAAATTACCTAAGCTGTGACGGAGTGCTCGATTGCAGGCTCTTCCCTTTCCATCTTGTGATGTGCCATCGCCGCAGCTCTTTCTCCGGCCCAGTTTTGGTGACTTGGCACGAGTTACTGGCAGCTGGGAACAACAAAAGAAATTAGATGCTCATCCTTCTTTGTCCAACAAAAGTTGCAGGGCAATTATGTAGCAACTCTGATTGTAGGAGTTACTCGCAAGGGTATGTACTGGGATCACTGCATAACTAACTTTCTATTCTCTCTCACGTGCAAATTCGATTTACACCCTAAAAAGTACTGCCAGTCATGCAGAACCAAGGAAAGAAGGTAAGTAAATGAACTACCTTTTTAAGTTCAACCTTTGGTGGCAGCCCTTCATAGTAGAAACTAGGAACTGGTTTTGCTTTTATAACCAGGTTCTTCCTCAGTTGCTTGAGCGCTGCTTCTTGCTCTTCCTAAAATCATCAAAATCATACAATTTTCAGATATAGAACAAGCACTATAGCATATGAAGGAAACACGTAATGTGCAAACATATGAATGCATGTGTAACTGCAGAAATACAGTGGGGTAAGTGAAATCACCTTCATCCTAGCTTCAAGTTGGATTTTCTCTGCCTCCAAAGCTTGGTGTTTTTCTTCCAACTTGGAATAAAACTAAAGAAATCGCAACATAAAAGAAATAGCATATAAGATGCAGTTCAACATACTCGTAAGAAAGGAGATGTAGCTTCGGGCCAATATCTTGTTCGTTTACAAAATTCACATCATATATGTTTATTTGGCTAAAAATACTATACCTCCCTCCGTTTCTCAACACGCTCAGCTGATCTAAATGTAGGTGTTGTTCCAATAGTCACCCTGGATTTATGGGATCGCACAGATCCAGTAGTACTATGTACGGATAAGGAATAATACAACACTCATAATGATAAAATTACAGTTTTGTATGAAGAAAATAGATTAAACAGTAACTCAGCTGTCCAAAGCTTAGCGTATAAACAAAGGATACGAGGATGAGATAGACCAAGTATCATCCTCATCAGCATGCTTCTTGTCAAAGTGCAAATGCTTCTTGAGTGCCAGAGGCGACTTTGGCTGAAAGAAATGGAAATTTTTAAACAATGAGAGCGCCCCAAATATATGAAGAACTTAAACCATGCAAACAGTTTATTACGTTGCCATGAGATTTCTTTCATTCAACAGTTGCAACTTGAGGAACTCATTCCCCAAAATAAAGAGATTATATAAAGTTTCATTTAACTACACAAGGCAAAAATAACCACATATATACTAGGAAAGAACATGAAACATTAAACCATGTTGAAGCCAAATTAAATCCAGCATACATATTGAATTACAAACCCAAACCTAACCAAGCAGCCATAAATCATGAGGAATAAAAAGTAGATGTCAACATGGTCCTGCACATTATGTGCAATCTAAACAGAATGGACAACCAACAGAGCCTTACATTTACACAGAACCAAACGGGTACATTCTGATTCTCATATTAGATGATATATAAGTTCGTAGAATTTTTTTTATAACCCAAATAACCACAATGCTTATCTCAACTTTTCCCATTTTAGATATTTTGGTCAAACATATAAATTATCATCATAATTATAATACAATTTAAATTTTATAACAGATCATCAAATCTAAAAGGGTACTTTACAAAAAATTGTGATATGTTTAAGCTATGTTAGTTAGAAGGAAATAACTTTCTAGCAACTGCCTTCTGTTATTATTATTTTCTGGTGTTTGATGCTCTAAGAAGAAATAGTCAACCAAAATTGGTTTCAAAGACAAAGGCGGTATTCTTCAGAATCTTTTTGTAACATGTTCTCAAAAGAGAACTCACTTTACTTTAACAGAAAACGCTGGGAAATGAACTATTTTCTACAGAAGTCTGCATCAGACAAAAATAGCCTCAACAACATATTATCATTAGAATCCAAAGAAGTTCGTCCAATGATCTGGGAAAAACAGAACTACACACATTTAGCAAACAGCTTAATATATATGCCTTATCCATAGAACACTAACATGTTGAGCTCTATTTGAGACTTCTATGGAGATGAGCTCAGTGTTCATGTTAAGTAGAAATTTCCGCATAATAGAGAGTAGGGTAATTACATCATAGAAACCACATCAACCAAGATTTCAGTTACCTTATAATTCTTCAGGGTTTTAGGGGAGTTCGTATAGTCAGTCTCTAAAGACTGTGCCGCACCAGAAGCAAACTTCTCAGTTGGCTGAGGATCGGTGGTATGTGTATGCTCATGTTCAGATTTTAATGCAGGGGAATTTGGTGATTCATTTTTACACGACTTTTGCACTCCAAGTTTCTCACTTGTACCACTAGACACATCTTGTTTCTCATGATCTTCCTCAATAAATGAATTCTCTTCTGTACATTCCTTCACCTCATAGTCACTTACTTCAGTGCTATCATCCGGAATTTTTTGAGCAACATGAATTTTGTCGTCAGAACTGTCATTTGAGTTCACTGCCACACAATTAGACATATAATCCATATGCACGTCTGTAAGTTCCCTCCCCATACCACTGCAATAAAATAAGCATATGACTTAGTAATCACGAACTGGAAGCAGAG
This sequence comes from California macrophylla, assembly GCA_036898065.1. Taxonomy (NCBI): domain Eukaryota; kingdom Viridiplantae; phylum Streptophyta; class Magnoliopsida; order Geraniales; family Geraniaceae; genus California; species California macrophylla. The sequence continues at coordinate 3,412 of JAYMTO010000819.1, read as the reverse complement.
TCAAGAAAACCTAAAAGTTCCGTCCTTTATTTGTTCCATCAACTTCATGGAATATCATCTCTCATTTAACAAATTCATATCATCAAGACAACAAAAAGTAATATCTCAATACTAATAATTTCATTACAGTTCTGAATATTTTAGAAACATAATGTTCATCTTCTGTAGACCAAAAAAAGAGAAATAAGCACACAAAATCCTTTGCAGATTAATTCCATTAGTACAAAATAGTTACACTTAAGTGAGGCGATAGTTATTATCTAAGCAACCTGAAACTGATTTTCTTGTACTGTTGATGCAATTTTACTCCACGGAAATCCAATTGACCAAAAGCATAAATCTTTCTTTCTAAATTAGCAAATACAGTCTGCAGCATAACTGAGAAACATTGTTCTCCATTAGAGACTCAAATCCAATTACCCCTCAGAAGCAAAACTGGGGGGTCATTGAAGAGATCAAGTCCAAATAAAATTGAGGGGAAAAGATCAAAACTTCAAATCATCAAACTATTCATAATGGAAATGAAGAAAGAAATTATACATCAGCCTTTTTGGCAAAAAAAAATCATAATAACAACTATAAAGCAACAAATCAAGGAGTGTAACAAAAATAATCCAAGCCCACATGAGGAATAACAAAAAAAATGAAAAGCAAATCCAGAAATGAAGAACAGAACACTAGAATGGAAAATCTAGAGAATAGAGCTGAAGATCACCCAATTTTCAATCACGCATTTTTCTTAGAAAGTCCCATAAAACAAACAAAACCCAGCAAGGAAGGGAGACATTTGAGGTAGAAGAAAAACAGAAATCGACCCACATTCTATGCAGAAAGAGAGAAGCAGCAGGATGAAGAAAGCGCACCGACTGGGAGTGATTCGCGAACAGTTGTGGCCCGATCTGCAAAGATCTCCAACACCAACCCAACCTTCTGGTCCTTCTCCTTCCTCTCTCTCTCTTCTCACTCTCGTTCTGCTTCTCTCTCTACCCACCTATCTATCCGAACAACCCAACGTGAAACCTACTCTCTCTCTCTCTGGAGACAAAGCAAAATGAAAATAATTATTTGCTTTAACTAAACTGTTTTTGTTTGTTTTTGGTCGACGGTCGTTGCTTTTGTAAGGCATTTTCGTCTATAATTAAGTGTCATCTTCCGTGCAATATAGGTGTTCATTTTTTTCAAATTAAGAATGATGAAATTAGTTATTTTAGTATTTTTTTACAAAGAAAATACTTGATTTCAGTTCGACTCGACTATTATTGGAAGGACATACAACAAATATAGTATGGTCAAACGTCACCACTAGGAACGTGTTCATCATATAATGTCCAATTTACTCGGTAAATTTTACTGTCATACATGTATGTCTAAGAGCACCTGTAATGGATGCAATGTAATTGTCGATTTCATCCGTGATTTTGTCCAAATTACTAATCACGTCTGATTTTCAGTACAGGGGATAGGCGGTGTCGATTGGCGATCTAGACAAGCAAGGCCTTTCCCGTTCTTTTGATATTTTAAAAATATACTTCAATTACGTCATTGTTGGATAGGTCATCAAATTTAAGGTCAACTAACATCTTAAACAGCTTAGAAACATATTTGGTTATATAGCAAACAGAAATGGATGGTTCAAATATTTTTGTGACCACTTGCCTTATATTTTTATTTTTTTGGCCATCAAATTTGGACGGATTCTTTTCAATGATAAAAATAATAAAAATATTTTAAATTTAATAAAAATTTAATATATTCAAGTAATAAAATAATACTTAAATTACAAAAATATATTATGTATTTGTCGGGTCAAAATATCTCAAAATCAACATAGACACGACGTCAACTCTATTATGCTGTGATGTATAGACGACTTTCCAATACCAACTTCCGATTTATGACGGCGTTATAACATTTATTATTTTTCTGTTATTTAAAGTCCATTTGTTATTAAACATGAAAATGCGTAATGCTCGTTAATAAATAGAGGTGGGCAAGTTTATTGCATCATTAAAAGAAGAAATGGTCAGAGACGCAATGCTAAAGTTAAAGACAATAAATGTTGGCATCATACATACGAGTCCGATTGGTAATTTCAACAGAATATTATCCTATCAATGTTATGGATATGAATGGATTTTGTACTCTTTAAACATTCTCATACTTGACCTTGATTTAAAACTAGACAAATTCGTCTTCTCTAAAACCCGATCGAGAACAAATGGTCACCCGCAATGCTGAATTTAAGGCAATAAATGTTGGCATATTGGAAATTTCAACCACAAAAGTCTATTATATTATTATTATTATTATTATCCTTTCATGTATTCACAGTGTTACGAAGAGATGTGACAGTTGAACGATGATCTAATCATTATCCTTAATTTCTATTATGATCTCTAATTATTTTTATTGGCCCGACCTTGATTTAAAACTAAGAATTCGTGGTTGAAAACATAGGGTCATATGCATCCGGATGAAATTTCAACAATAGAACATGGGTGAAAAAGTATACTTTTATCTTGTTAGCATTCATGATATTATAAATAGAAACGATAATTAGACGAATTTTAACAAGTTTTATATTCATTGAATTTATTTTTATACATATTTTTAATTTTCATCTCGATTCTCAAACATATTTGTTAGTTTGATTTGACCCACTCTAGTACGAGAAACCCTAATGATTTGGAAATCATTGAAATATATAAATTTGTAGTAGATCAATTATATCAATCCTAATCTTTATTTCTGAACGAAACATATTTTGTAATTAGATAAATATTAAAAAAAATTATATATATATATATAGCGGTGTGGTGTTGGGCGACCCGAGGGCTAACTCCGAATCCACCCGAACCTACAATTATTTACTCTAATCTAATTCTAAACGATAGAAAAGTCGTAAGATGAGATAAAACTTAAAAGAAATTGAGAATTGGATGGTTAAAAGACGCGAGAGTTCAAAGTGGAGCATTCAAAAATGGAGTGGGTTGAAGAAAAGCATACATGTACAAATTAAGTGCGGTCCCCATAGAATTCACAAACACCCGACAACATGAAGTCAAGTTTGGTTCCTCTTTCTGAAACACATGCTTCGAAATGATAGATAGTGTGGAATTTGGATTCATTTCGACATCTTTCTTTCAAATTTACACATTCTCGTGTATAATTTAAACAAGACTAATTGAATTCTTATCGTAATCGTAGTTGATGTTCTTCTTCTTATGACTACTTCTAAACTAATAAATTACTTAAGCCAGAATAATCCAAGAGTTTTTATTTTTATATCAATCACGTGTTTGGCGGCATCTTCAGTCAATTAGCTTATAATGCATTGTTAATTGAACTCCTCATTTGCACGTTTTGTCAAGCATTTTAACTAGTTTGTAAGGGGTGAGTCCATGTTCTTTCT
>JAYMTO010000818.1:0-10611 GCA_036898065.1 California macrophylla | reverse complement strand
TGCTCCTGGCCGGACCACTTCCTCAAGGGAGACCCCCACCACCCCCGCTCGACTCCTTTGAGATCCCGCCAGTCTCCGTTTCTTCACAATCACAGCCACACCAGCACTCCATCAACACCAACTGTGGCAGGGTCAACCGGAAAAGGGTCCTCTGCCAAGGCTCTGACTCACCTTCACCACAAACCAAGTTCCAAAGGCTCCTCCTTCATTGATTAGTAGTAACTCAACTCAAGGTTAGCTAGAATTGATGGGTGTTGATTTGACTGATTGATCTAGCAAGTTGCAAGCACTATGTACAGAGTTTTTAAGCTTCTCCTGCCTAAAAAGGAAGAAGCTTGTATCCCAAAAATAACCCAAATGGACATGTGTGTGTCTGTGTGAGAGATGGAGCAAAACGAAAAGCTCCTTCCAATATCTTCTCTTCTTTCTACCTGTGGACTTGATTATGGAGGATCTATTTTTCTTCTTATTTGTCTTGCCTTTATGACATTTTTTGTAATCCTCTCTCTCCCCCCCTCATTGAATTTGATGATGTGAAGGGAGGGAGGAAAGAAGGAAAGCTTGATTTTCTATTAATCGTGTTGTGGGATTTGAATTGTAGTAACTTCGATTCTATAAGTGTTTCAAGTTGAAGATTATGTTTTGTGATTTATTTTGGGTTGTGATGGAGAAATGAGGAAGTGAGTGACAGAGAGAGATAAACAACACATTAAAGAATCGTTGGGCCAACAACCAAATGGTTTAAGGCTTTGCTTGTCGGTTCCTGGTTGTTGTGGTTCCCACAAATCAGAATCAGGATCTACCTCTATTCTTATTTATTCATATTTTTAATGATTAATTAAGTATTTAAAAAGATGAAATATTAATATCGGAACATCCAGGAGATAATCATTTTAAGACAAGAGGATCTTTCTTAGTATCTTTTTGAGTAATAAAAATAATGAATGAGGTCGTATGATTATTATGTCTTAATCTTATGTTTCTGGAATCACTCACCTCCCTAATTTAATACTCATTTTCCTAAAGCTTCTTTTTCTGCCCCCACCTACTCAATCACACTCACTTTTAGAATGCAAATTTTCTCCCTAAACAAAGCAACCTAAGTTTGTGCTTTAATTTTCTAATTTTAACAAATTTTAGCTCAAGTCTCACTTAGGCAGAAGCTCCTTGGCCCAACTTGTATTGTTCTACACAAAAACACTTGATCACCAAACAAAGATGTTAAATAAATGTCAAACAAAGATGTTAAAACATTTATTTAGTGGTAAACTGATACGATGCAATCACATGCTATTTTATTTATGGTATAAAATGATAAATATACAAGTCGTTGTTAAAGATGTAGAAACGATCTGTATATTTTGCCATCCTATAAGGGATGAAGTCTAGAAAGCTAGATACGTTACTGATGACAAGATAGCACAAATGTATACAAATTAGATAAATAGCTAGCTAACCTAGATTTATAACTACCATAACAAAACTCACAACTACCGTAATAATACTTATCCAAGGCACACATTTTACTAACTTTTGTTTCGATTCGCCATGCCATATCTTGTGAAATGAAGGGGAATTGTTGCCTGTGATCTTCCTTTCTTCCCCAAGTTTTATGAGTTCGCCATCTTTGCCAAAGGCCACAGCTGCAATTCCCCAAAAATATGTGTGAAGTACAACGTTAAAATTTGTGTGAAGTACCCAAACACCCCAAATTTTAAAAACATATTAAATAAATATCCAAGAAATACAACGTTAGATTTTTAGATTTTTTTATTCAATGGATATTTTAGCGACAACTACATATATATTTTTCATCATTTTTAGATTTTTTTAATTCAAAAAGTATTTTCAATTTTTTTTAAAAATAAGATTTTTTGTTAATTTGAACTGTAAATTAATACAAAATGAAAGTTTATATTGATAAACTGACAAAAAACAATGTCAAAAACAGTGACTTGATATGTCTTCAAATTAAAGGATGCTATCATAATATAAATTATGAAATAAACGTAATACACATATTGTACCAGAAACAGAACATCAAATCTGAAAGAGTTGAGACAAGATCGAGATGGTAAGCTTATTCCCTCGAGAAAGCTCGAGATAGTATAGAGAAACAAAATATTAACAATCACAAAGGGAATAGAGATTCAAATGCTTATTCAATTGAAAAACAAAACCTATATATATATATATAATACAATGGGGAGATTTCATTAGGGACCTGCAAGCAATGGCATTTCCATAAATAACAGTGTCCTCATTCTCGCCACGAAAATGAGAGAATTTAAACTAAGCCGACCCAATTCCTATACACAACGAACGCTCTCCTCCGCCCTACATGAAATAGCTCAGCGGTTTCTTCTTTCGAGACCCACCTTCTCCATATAAGTCGTTCCATTGCACTAGCTCCGTCATGTTTGTTGATTCCGATGACACACTCGCACAAACCTGCATTTATATCAAATGGATGTTGGGAAATGTTTTTTCACGGGTGAATTTCAATAGTTAGTTGTGAAGGTAACGTACCTGCTCGTGTGCATATCTGAAGTCCTCCATCTTCAGAGGACGGACATCTGCACTACTATACAATGTCGGGACTGGTTTATTCTCAGCCAATGCTGTGGATTTCTCCTGAAATTTCGGTAAGAGAAATAAAAACACGTATTCAATGGACAAGAACACCACATGGGATTCAAATAGATTGAGACATAAATGCTAAAAGGAAACTCATATATATGTTTTGTATAGGACGCGAACAACAATTTGAATCCAATCCAAACGCCCATATCATAAAAAGATGATGTGCATATGTACTATAGAGTTTTTTGACTTGTTAATACGAGTGCATTACTATCCCTTAACATGTTATTATCAACAATGACAACTTAGAACGGGAATAATAACATTGAACAGCAAACCTTCTTTTCCTTCTCCAAAATTTCTCTTATTGGACAGTGTGCTGCCGTCACACAAAGATTCTGCAACCAAACGGTTAAAATCAGGAAAAAATACTCTTGCTTTACCGAAAATCAACAATGGCGGGAGAGAAAATTAGGGGAACCTTTAAATCACTTCCGGAATACCCATCTGTCATATTTGCAACTGCTTCTAGATCAACATCAGGTGCCAATTCTTCTTTAGCTAATATAACGCGTATGATCTTTTCTCGGTTTGGCGCATCTGGCAAGTTAACCATTAATCTGCCATAAAAAAAATATGAATAGCAATGTTAATGTTGCCCCAGTTTTGGATACGCAACACGGAGTGTAGAAATTTACCTTCGGGGAAGCCTCCTAATAACAGCCTCATCGAGATCAAACGGCCTGTTGGTAGCTGCAAGCACCAGTACACGTTCTTTATCCTTTGTGCGCAGACCATCCCAGTTGACCATGAACTCGTTCTTCATTTTTCGCATTGCTTCATGCTCCCCTGGATTTTCACGTCTTCCTAACATGCTATCAACCTGAAAAGATAAACAAATAGAATAGTTTATAATAATAATAATAATACCTAATTTGTTTCACAATTGAAGACGTATCGAATTTGAATTTTCTAGTCATGCATCCAACATACCTCGTCAACAAAAACGACACTTGGAGCAATTTTACTAGCCAGAGAGAACACCGCCTTCACATACTTCTCTCCTTCGCCAAACCACTGCACGTGACAACAGGGAAAACGATAAACATCTTTGAAGGAAGGTCACTTACGAAAATGGCAAAATGACAGTTTAGCTACCTTTGAAGTGATGCTCGACATAGATATATTGATAAAATTTGCACCGGCCTCGGTCGCAACAGCCTTTGCAAGCATTGTTTTCCCTGTACCGGGAGGCCCAAAGAGCAGTATTCCTTTGCAAGGCTGGAATGAGTACCATATTAAAACATAACAACCTGAAACCCGTAACTACTACTCATATTTGACATCTATCTACCTTAGTCAGCTGTCCTTTGAAAAATAATTCAGGTCTCTGAAGGGGAAGCATCACCAACTCCTTCAAAGTATCTTTCACATTCTCTAAAGCTCCAATGTCATCAAAAGTAACTCCAATATCGCTTGGTGGAATAACATCCGCTAAAAGCTTCTTCTCAAATTCATTCTCGGTGACCACATCCTGAAAACCACCGAGGAGTTAGAAACAGTAGGAAACAAACAAAACGAAGTGTTCTATAAGAAGAGAGCAGCATATACACCTTCAGTGATTTTTTCAAACTTTTGTTTTCATTTTGAATGCCCTGTAGAATGTCAAGGCCGTATCGGATGCTGCAACACAGATCATCAAAGACGTCTTAATACAAGTATGATATCCCAGATCCAAGAGTTCAAAGTTGGGAGAAATAATGACCTTTCACTGGAGATCACAAGTTTACTATCTTTGACGGAAATCTCGGGACAGTGCATGAGATGGTGACTCAAAGCCCAGCCTGTTATTTTCTCCACGCCTATTAATGTGAGCATTGAAAGTTAGAATCGAAATAGAACCATCCAGTATTGCAGCAAATAAGAAAAAACAGAAGAAATGCACCTGCAAACTCGAGTTAGTAAAGATACTCACCTTCACTTGTAAGAGCTTGATCTTTGATGCATAAAGTCTCAAGATCGGGGCAATCTAAACCGGTTCTATTTATAACCTGAAATTATGTAGTCACGGATATTATAGAACAGCAAGGAGCCAAGTAACATAGTAAAATTCAAAAGTAGTTGTCATGTTACATATCATCATGTTATGCATGTAAAAAAACAAGAGGGCTTATGTAAAGGATTTCAGAAAGACAAAAACAGACAACATGTTGACCATCTACAATCAGCCAACCAAAAGAATGACTTGAGCTTTCAACGCTCAACTCAATTTGTCACAAATAGAATGTCAATATTATGAACATTTTAGGTTATCCGAAAATAAACTACACATAACTTTTGGCATTCCCAATATTTTCTGCCTACAATTCCATTATCAAATCAATTATTAAATGTAAAAGCAGTAAATGAAGGTTTGCTCTAAATAGGGTATAATTATGAAATACTAGATTAGAAATAAAAAGGTCAAGAGAAACACTACAAATTGGGGAAAGGAAGTAATGAATCCGGGAAGGCCGAATTATACTTAACAGGGGAAGTTTATGCATTTGGATATTTTATGGCTTGGTATCAGCATGTGAGAAAACTAGAGAAAAAAACATAAATTAATGACCAGAGAACCGAATCATTTTACTCACCGAGCGAATACTGACTATGTTTGACTGCGCTTTCAGAGTTTCAATGTCGCGGTCCAACTGCTGCTTCCAGTCCGAAAGTAAAGCTTCATCCTGCTAGTATTTTTACAAACCTTAGATGCTTCACTTCAGATAAATATGTAGAAAATAAGGCAGGGTAAAACAAATGCAGACTAATACCTGAGGTGGCTGTACCATCACTTTATTAGGGAAAAGCCGTGTAAGTTGCTTCATTGTTTTAGGAGTTTCTTTGCTCCTATCATGCAACCTACTAAAGTTATCCTGCATGAAAATGAAAAATCATTTTATCATTGAAGGTGGGAAGCCAGATAAAATTAATTATCCTTAGACAACCTGCATAGATTCAATTACACAAAGTACTAGTTTAATTAATGGATGGTCCAACAGAAGATGGTAACAAAATGCATAGGCCGTTAGGTGTTCTAGTGAATATGTCCCCACTCTAGTAAATTGTTTTGTTTCTAGTTGATAGCGCTCATGTTCATTTGTAGACAAGTTTAAGTCTCACCAAAAGCGCTACGAACAAGTTAAAAGTCAAAACTCAAGATTCTACTTCAAGCTCAAAAAAGATTCTATTTGTTAGATACTCTCATCTGTGGTAACAATAAGATTACCACCGACAATTTACCATTGAGGAAAATGCATGTGGAAACAAACAACCTGAACTACATGAGAGTTGAAATGGTTAGTGTACCAACTTAAGTAATAAACGACATTGTATATACATCACGACATCTAAGGTAAGGGATAATGAGAAATGAAAAGAAAGGATCAACATACCGGAAAAGCAAGATCAAGCAAAGCTGTTTGGTTGCTTCCAAACTTTGTAAATAGAAGACCACCAGGATGAGACTGCAAACCACAAAATACTATCAGCACATGGTCCAAAATTGACCGTTCCCCCATATGGACAGTTCTCAAGTTCAATACAAGAAGGATCAAATATAAGAAGAAAATTAAAACACCACCTAATTACCTTCTCCTTACGACTGTCCATCTGTGTATGAGACCCAATCACCACAACATTCTCTGGCAAATTTTCAAGCTTACTCTTTAAGGCAGCATAAGCATCTGAATTTCCCACCAAAGACTTCTCTATGTCTTTGATAAACAATATGAAAGGGCTTCTTTTACTTTCATTTGATGCAACCTACAAATATGGAACACAAAAAATTACTGCATCTATGAGCTAGATTGTAGGTTGTGATCCCATATAAGACAGTAAGTATTCACCTCGAAGAGTTCATTAATGGCAAGTTTCTCAGTCTCTTCCCCTGCCGAGCTCTCTAAGCGCAGATTATCAGCTGTGAGATGAAACATAAGTATTAACACAAAATAATAAATACTCCGGCATAAGAAAATACAAGGATAGCTTGAAAAATCACCGGCACAAAAGAAACCATGATCTTCTTCACAAAGACCGCCGAGATCATTGCCTTCTGGAATTGATCTATCAAATCTAACCCCAATTTTTGAAGAGCCATTTTCTTCAAATGCAAGGACAACTTTACCCCGGCAACCAACTGTTGGTCCTCTGCACATCAATTAGATCCAAACAATGTAATCAAACTCATAACATTGCCCATCAATCCATAATACCAAGAAAAAATTAATATTGAATTGAACAATCTTGGTTATATTAGCTGCCTAAGATTGAATATATCCATGATATTCCAGGCATGCAGCAAATTATTCAACGACAAAATCCATAACCATATTGTAAGACAGAGACGAAGAGCTGCAATTTGTACCTAAAAGATGGTTGTGTTGGATTAGTAAATCCGGTAGGAGGGGGAGCTGTAAATCTTACTCTATCACCTGCATGTTCTAAAACTGTTAATGCATATACAGATTACAGACACCAACGAGCAAAGGATGAATGGCCTATAAATGAGACACAAGTATCTGCTTATAATTACGGTAATAGAATTATGGCAGCAACGTGCCTGCTCTGAAAGTGTAGTTTTTGGATGTAGCAGTAGATGTCTCCTGCTTTGGCTGAGCTTGAGAACTTAATGTGGAACCACCTGTAATATCAGCCTCGACGCTCGAGGTTGGCTTCTTATGTTGTAGAGCTACAGCAGGAGGTGGGACACGCTTAGCAAATACAGAAGTTCTTTCAGGCCTTGGAGCTTCTTTCACAGATTCAACATCTTTAGGAGTCGGTCCCTGAAAATAATTGAAAACATAAAAACTATTGAATGCTGAAAAAGTAGAATCTACATTGACCCTAAGAAAAAAGAAATAGAACTGAAACTTACACCAGGCAACACTAGAGAATCAGCAATTAGCAGCCTCACACCAAAATATTTGGCAAGAGCCTTCGTCAATGTCTCCTGATATATCTCAGAACCTGAAAAAGGAATCCATTGGAATACAATGTCTACACACAAAACAAAATAGGCATACAGGAAAATGGCAACTCTACCTGCAGGGCCAGATAATAGTATGCGTGGGCACATGGTGGGGAGGTCCGAAGCATACTTCACAAACTTATGGCACTTCAAATGTATGTAAGTTGAAGCAACCAAAACATTCTTTGTTGAATCACTGTGACAACACAACGTAAAATATTATTACCTGATTACCAGGTAAAACACAAAATAACCACACAAGGTAAAAATATGTAAGATGTAAATGTTTCTGAAAAGAGACAAGTGGAAAGTCTGATAGAGACCATAGCAACATAAGTAACAAATGTCGGCACCTTAAATAATATGGAAAGTTCTCAAAAGAAACATCAATATTCTCGGGATTAAGAGTTGCTTGTAACAAACTATCCTTGAACGCTTGCCGCCTACTTGATATCAAAATTGTTGGAGAATCAATTTTTTTTAGATCTTTGGTTCCCCTTCGCTCTTCTAAGAGCTTATATAAGCTGCTTATATTCAAATCAGATGAAGTGTAGCCAGTTAGCAACTGCAAGAGTGGTCTTAACTCATAAGCCCCAGAGACCTTTCCAATTTCTGCATCCATACAACCATCCAATCCAATACTTTCAAGAGTCGGGATTTCATTGGCAGGATCAGATGATGGAATAGCAGTTTTTTCCATTGAAGTAGCTGGATAAGTAACTGCAGTGCTGTCCTTCATGTCGATGTCAGGATTATCTGGCACTAAACAGCCAGAAGGTGGAGTAGAAATTTCAGCATTTTGCTGCACAACATCACTTTTTGGCGTTGGTGGAACAAGGGCTAAACCTTTTTGGATATTTGACAATGATGCCAATATAGATGCTCCGGCAACGGAGAATGGATCTCCTGATCTTGTCTCGATATGTATACCTTTCATGGGAGTACCCTGTGCTTCTAAAATACTTACTGGAGCAGCAACCTTTTCACTGTTCAGGTGTTGAAAAATCTAATTGCATGTCAAGAAACTAAATGAAAACCAATAAGTGGTAATAAAAATTGAGCTCACAGCAGAAGTAAATAAATCTAATGCATCAACATGACCCCAAATAAGTCTTAAGCTTTGATGTTTTCATGGACAACCCTGTTGGCAACTATGAGCAAAGGATACGTATGCATGTCTTCCGGATGCAACAAAAATCACCTCATCACCGCCAGTAATCTCAACACAAGAAGATTTGTGGTAAACCTTGCCGTTAACTTGTACAGCACCTTTGCTCCCTGAAATTTCTATTGAGCACCCACGCTAAGCAAAGAGGAAAAAAACATAGTCGGTTATCTTACAATCCATGCTGAGTGAAAAACAGAAAATTTTGACCCATTGCTCAATAAGATGTGTATTGACATACCTTCGCAGGTATCAACCTACATAAAATTTTGCTGACGTTTGTATCACTAATCCATAAGTCACATTGCCGGGCATTACCAACAGTGAAAGGAGTAACAGAGATAAGTTGATGAGGGTTCTGAAATAATAAATCAAACACTGGGGAGTTAGAAAGAACCATTCTATGAATGACAGTAAAATGTCACAAATGTACAATGACGAACAACAAAGAAGAAACGGGGGTTTCTGTTTCAGTTGGCTGGTTCATTGATATGGACAAAATGGGAGTTTCAAACGAAATCATGTGCCCTACAGTTGCGAGATTGATATTTAAAATAACTACTTGAAAGCATATGACACACTGGGATGGCATATGACTGCATTTGATAATTAAAATGCCTCCTATATATTATATAATAACACTAACCTTATCACAGAGAAAACCAGGCAACCAACCAAAAACAAAAACATGTATATTCTACATACAGTTCCCTCTTGTTAATAATATTCACCTAATCATCCCTAGATGCCATGGAGAGACAATAAGTTGTCAGGTTGAGGCCTGACTAGACAGCATTTAAGGGCTGAAGATACAAAAATATATTGAGCAATACTGCCACTAAATTTCCAGATTGCAACATGTTTCAGGCCATCATGTCTCAAGCTACGGAGGCATTCAACATGCATCAAATTTCACCTCCTTTATTACCAAAATAGAGTTTCCCCGTCCATTCCCCATAAAGAACTATTTGCATTCCAGCTCACAGTTGTTCACAGTTCTTACCATATACTCTTAAAACTCCTTAGGAATTACAATAGGACAGGCCTCTTGAGTTTAAAGGTCAACAATCTCAGCCTAATTTGGTCCTCACTGCTCATGAGAACACTACTCGATGACGATGGTCAACTCTTCTAATTCATAACCGTTGGTGGTTAGCAGTAGCGAAAAAACACCTTGCAATACATCACTTACTCCAACCTGTCCCGAATAACTTAGTTAACTGTAAGGATTACAAAAGTCTGCTAAATATCAAAATTGATATGGAAGTTATCAAAGCTACACCTACATTGCTGTCCTATTTTTGTACCATTTCACTTACACCTATTGCTGGTCTATAATACTATTCTCTAGTGTGTTGTACACCTACATTGCTATCCTATTCTCGTCTTGCACACTAGGTACTGGTTTTTAAAACTCTACTCTACTGCCTGGACACTCCTTAATCAAATAAAAACATCATCATTTAATACTTGAAGACACACTAATAAGCATGGTGCCTAAAGAAAGGGAAAAAATGAAAACCCTACTTCTTTAGTCAATGCTTTGGGGAAAAAGAGGGGGAAACAGACAACAAAGCAAAACAAACATCATGCCTGGTACTCAATTGTCTTTAAAGCGAGTACAGTCACTATATTTGAGAAATTAATACCAGAATTGTGCTACAAAAATGAAAAACCTTGATATTTTTCCGTCTGGACACTCATCAAATAAAAACATCTCCTTTAGAACTTAAAGAGGCACTGACAAACATAATCCCTAAAGAAAAGGACAAAAAACGAAAAACATATTTCTTTATTCAATGCCTTGGGGAAACAGAAGGGGCAACAAACAATAAAGCAAAACCAGCATCATGCC
>JAYMTO010000817.1:0-10612 GCA_036898065.1 California macrophylla | reverse complement strand
TGGGCACCGAGCTGGCGAGGCTGCAATCGTTTATGAGCACGGGGCTGATATTGAAGCACTGATGCTAAAACTCCGCCGGTCTGACTACTACACGGAACCAAAAGTCCAAGAACTGGCGGCCAAGGAAAGAGCTGATCCAGGATTTTGCCGCTGCGTGAAAGACTTTGTGGTTGGGAGGCATGGTTATGGGAGCATCAAATTCATGGGTGAAACAGATGTGCGTCGACTCGATCTCCAGTCCCTCGTTCAGTTCAACAACAGAGAGGTCATTGTTTACATGGACGATAGCAAAAAGCCTCCTGTAGGGCAAGGTCTTAACAAGCCTGCTGAGGTAACACTTCTTAACATAAAATGCATAGACAAAAAGACTGGAAAGCAGTACAATGAAGGACCCAAGATTGAGAAGTACAAGGAGATGCTGAAGGGGAAGGTTGAGGAACAAGGTGCTACCTTCATATCCTATGACCCCATTAAAGGAGAATGGAAGTTTAAGGTCAGCCACTTCAGTAAGTACAGTCTCGGAGATGAAGATGACCAGAACTTTGCATGTTGATACAAACATGTTCTGGTAGAGAATTTGTTCGCAACAGAGACATCCAGCTTTGTTCTGGTTTGGGTGTATTGATTTACTTAGACTTGTACAGAATGTTTCCTAGTTGTGAAGCCAGCTTTTGCCTGAATTTCTCTTGTTGTGGTGACCTGTTGGTTCTGAAAGCGTGGTTCCGATAACAAGTTGTTTGAAAAAAATTCATGTAAACGGACTGTGTCTGAAGTATAAGTTCTCTTCATTTGTTTCTGGAAATAGGAAAAAAATTGCATTGTTACTCTTGAGCTCTGTTTAAGAAAAAATGATAATCACAAACAATGGCCAGTTTGATTATACTGAAATTTCTAAGACAGACAGAAGTAAAAATCTTCAGTTCTGATCCTCAAACGGTGTCATTTCAGAGAGCTCTCAATATCGATCACGAACCTGTACTTCACATCCCTTTTAATTAACCTTTCCAGTGCTTCATTTGCATACTGTATAGGAACTACTTCAATTTCTGGGTAAATTTTCTTAGCAGCACAGAAATCTAACATTTCTTGTATCCCTTTGGTACCACCTGTTAAGCTTCCAGCAACTGTTTTCATACCTGCCATAAGGTCAAAACTCTCGGCTCACTACACCTATCAAAATGCTATTTTAATCAGTTTGGTTGCTACAAAATATATACCGAGATTAAGGCTGGCAGGACTGAATTTCACTTCACTCGGGAACCCCACGAGGACTAGGACTCCGGCAGTCTTCAGCAGCGCCATGTAAGGATCGAACGGGTGATCACCAGATGCTGCATCAATCAAGAAGTCTAACGATTTTGCCATTGCCTGCATAAGAGATATACGAGTTGTCAGTTCTAAGCTCTTTTGTTATACTGTATATATATATATATCATAAGGTTTATGTTTCTACCGTCATCTGCTCTTGATCAGACGAGAGAACAAACTTGTCAGCACCAAGTACACTTAAGGCCTCCTCTTTCTTGGATATGCTCGTACTGAAAACAGTCACGTTCAATCCAAAAGCCTTCCCGAACTTTACTGCCATGTGACCCAGACCACCTAACCCAATAACCCCCAAGGATTTACCAGGCTGGTTCATCTTATGGCGCACCATGGGAGTGTAAACAGTAATTCCAGCACAAAGCAAAGGCGCTGCTGAGGCCAACGGATAATTATCGGGTATCCTGAAGCAGTACCTGCAGTTCAATACCAAAACCATTGAGTCTCCCCAAACTTCTAAATCACCAAGCAAATAGGACAAGCAGAACAAAATTACCAATTTACCTTTCGTGGACAACGATGAAACTACTATAGCCTCCCTTTGTGATAGTCCCGTCCACATCAACTCCATTGAAAGTGAGAACCGCTCCCTTCTCACAATGAACTTCTAGCCTATCATTACAGTAGTCACATTCTCTACACGAGTTAACATATGTTCCCACTCCTACATGATCACCAACCTTGAAGCGGCTAACATCGGAGCCAACCTTTTGCACGACTCCAACAATCTCATGTCTGGCTTGTTGGGACAACAGATATATAAGTTAGTTCAAGAAATACGAAATTAGCCGACCCAGATATCATTGTACAAGAAAGCAGCGTACCCTGGCACTACAGGATACTTGGAATCATGATGTTTGTTCCTAGTCCAGACAACATCAGCATAACACACCCCACAATGGGTAATCTTCAGCGAAACATCATCGCTTCTAAGAGTCCTGAGTAACCAACACTAAGCGGTAAATGTCTAAAGCAAGCAGAGCTAGTTTAGGAAATTGACACAAAGAAGCCATATAACCCGTCAGAGCATTGTTACAAGTACCTGCGACTGAATTTGTAAGGCGATAGCAATCCAGAGGGATCTCTGGCAGCCCATCCAATACAGTCCTCATTTACACTCTTGGAACTCATTGTTAACTAGTCGGAAAATACTAAAGCCAAAAAGATCTCAGTTTCATCAACATGAATTACAAAAAAAACAGTCAAAACAAGTTTACAAACATTGTTGGAAATTGGCATCTCCAGATAAAAATCAAAATATCAAAGCCAAAGATTCTACAAATCCATTCCCAACTCTCAACCAACCAAAAGGCTACCACCAAATTGTGCCCCCAAAACCCAGATTCTGATTCCATTTCGACGTCGCAAAAGTCAAACCCAACTGGGATCTGGGTTTTGGATTCAGATTCCAAAACTCAAAACATAATTAAGAACAACGGTTTATTAATACTGTATCGCAATGGTTTTGATACATTAGAAGCTAATTCATGACTCATTTAGTAATCGAAAGCAGGAAATAGCTGGAGACAAAATGATTCAAGGGGACGAAATCAGCAGTGTCGGTGTCTTTCATTTGTAGAAACCAAAAGCGTTGAGGCTAAGAATTAGCTTACCGCGAAGATCAGCTTTCTGGCTTTGGATCCTCCAATTCAGTTCTTGTCTTCTGGGATAGGCTATCCTAGTTGTAGTTCCTATTATGCTTCCGAGAAAATAAAAACAAGTCAAACTACTAGTTACAGTTGCAGAGAGTCGCGTGATATTCACGTGTTCCATCCTCTGGGCCGCAGGACTTTGGGCTTGTATCATTTTGGGCCCCATCGAATCGAATCGACTCGGCACGAGGCAGCAAGCCCAAAAACAAAAGACGACAGCAACGCACACGGTAGAAGGGTAAAAGAGTAATTTCAGTGAGGTACAGATACGACATGGCGTTTCAATCCAAAATGGAAGGCGTGTTTGTTGCGGCTGAGAAAAGTCCCGCCCTTTTATGCCCTCACCGGAGGGAGGAGAGGAGACTCTTAAAATTAAAAACTCTCCTTGTCTCAAATCCCAACCCTTAATTGCAGAGCCTTGTATATAAATAAAAATGCCTCCGATTCCCTTCTTTCTCCGCTTCATATTCGTCTTTTCAGGTCAGTTTCATCTCCGATTCCATTCTCTCCAGACCGCGACCGATTCAATTTAAATCCGCCTGATCCCTATTTGCAGTACTTTTTTCGGATTCTGCTGGTGATCGTTTGGTGTTTCGTGCTGATTCGTGGTTGAATTTGTCTAAATCGTTTGTTTGTCTCTATATTCGTTCAAATCTGAGGTCAGCTTGATTCTGTTTTAGTACTAATTGTGGAGCATTGTATTGTGAACGTTTTGGTTTGGTTAATTTTGAGCATTTACGAGCTTAGGATGATGTTTGGATGCTCTGAGATAATATTTCATTTGGCTACTATAAGTTGAGAAGAAATTGGGAGCTATGTCGCTCGGTTATGCCATTGAAAAAATTGAATACCTGTGGTTTTGACAGTGGGAGTTTCACTGTTTATTTCTGTGATATTTGGCTGCGCATAGATTAGGTACATGCTTGAATTGGCTGTATAACATCATAAGATGAGAATGAACTGGAAGCTAAATTACCCAATTATAGTGATGAAATAAGCTTGATAGGGACATAAGAAATTTTCCCGGGAACCTATGGTTGTAATAGATATTTAATTATAAAGACAGTGGAGAATGGAACAGAGCTTATGAAGGCCTTCAAAAGGTCATAAACCTCCCCTTCAAGGGCTGTAATCATGAATGTTGGTCTGGGTGTTGCTGGTATCTACGAAAGGTTTAAACTATACTGTGCAGATATGTCTGTTGATTTCTTGTGTACTCGCATATAACAAGGATAAAGCAAAAACTTGAGTGGATATTGTTTGTTTTGTAATCTAATTTTGCTATTATCTCCTTCGGTATTGCCAGATATCTTGTGGACATGCAGGGAGAAAATGAAGCATGCATGTGTATAAGCAATATGCCCCAACAATCATGTGTATCCTGTATCTCTTTGATTCCTTGATACTAGAAGGGCAAAATTTCATGGTTAAGGCAAGAATCTCAAGGAACAGGCACTAAGGGTTTGAAGCCTAGTTAGTCCATGTCTTTATGTTTCCCCTAATTTGAATTCCTAGCTGCCCATGTTGCTTTTAGTTGCCTGGAAAACTTTTTCATGTTGACACCTAATATATGTTGTTAACTCTTTCACTGTTTAGACATTTTATTTCTCATGAATGTCTGTTTCTTCTGTAATCAGGTTTGTTTACTTACTGCATGTGGTTCTGGATAGCATGAAGTTCGTGGCTTGAATTTAATTTTTGTTGCGAGAATAGAATCACAATGGTGGATTTACTGTTTACACTTATAAGATTCCTGACGGGCCGTGGTTACACTTCATCTGTCCTTGGGTGGTTGATCACTGGATCATTTGGGCTTGTCGTTCTCATGTATGCATTTCTTAAATGGCAGAGAAGGGCATCTCTGAATTGGGTTAAAGCTGCTGCATTAGCAAAGAAGGAAGTATGGAGGAAGCTTAAAGTTCCGATGTCTCATCACACATGGGTGGAAGATTTTGCTTACAGCGAGCAGCCATCAACTTGTTGTGTGTGCCTGAATTCATTGGTATCCCCTCAAACCTTAGCTACAAAAGCAACACTTCACACTCCTCTCCATCGTTGTGCTGTTTGTGCTGTGGCAGCTCATTTCTGTTGTTCTCAGTATGCACCAAAAGATTGCAAATGTGTTGCACAAGCTGGTTTTAGTCAGGTACAACATCATTGGTCAGAAAGATGGGTTAACATGGATGATAATACTGAGATGTCTTCGTTCTGTTTTTACTGTGATGAGCCATGTGGTGTTCCATTTATTGACGCTTCTCCTACATGGCATTGCTTATGGTGTCAGCACCGTATACATGTAAAATGTCATCCCAAAATGTCAAAAGAATCTGGTGATGTTTGTGATTTGGGTTCTCTAAGAAGAGTAATCCTTTCTCCTCTATGTGTGAAAAAAATTGATGACTATGCAATTAAGGATGGAATTCTAAGTTCTGTCAAGGAAGAAATTATGGGCTCTTCTGAGGGGGAGCAAACTAGAAGAAGGCGTCAGCGAAGCAAAAATGGTCACACAGTTAACGAGAACTTGGAGGACGCCACTGCCTTGGAATATTTCTTAAATGGCCTTTTTGGTTTGAATAAATTCAGTAGTGCAAAGAGCAATGAACAAATTCAGAAGAAGGATGACAAAGTACTAGATGTAAGCTTAACACAGGAAAAGTTTGGAACTGCCAACAACAGCGAAGTCAAAAAATATAAACTGGTGGATTTGCCACAAGATGCAAGACCTCTTCTTGTCTTCATCAATGCCAAGAGTGGAGGTCGATATGGGCCTTCTCTTCAGAGGAGACTGAACATGCTATTGAATCCTGTTCAGGTGAATATTTGACCTTCACATCTTGTATAATATGGTTTCCTTTGAAAACTACTTTCTTTGATACTAAGCTGTTAAATATTCCCAAATATTGTTTATTTTCAAATTTCAATAGGTTCACTCTTATTACTTTGAAAACTCCAATCATACTCACATCTTTAATCATGAGAATGCTCTGCTTGAATGTGTTTACTGAACTTTGTGTTAAACCATGCATACCGTGCAAAATCCAGCCTTTTATGAGTTTGCAGTGCGGTCTTTCTTTTTTTTTAAATCTTGAAGGTTTATGAGTTCTCTCCCCCTTCCTCCTTCCATCACCCTCCCAAACTCTTCTGCGTCGATGGGACTCAAGTGGAAGTCTTTCCTTAATAGGCAACGTACATTTGACGGACCTATATTACATCCTTCATATACTTATTATACATCTGGCGGTGGCCTTTAAAGATTGAATTACCTATTTGAAAGCATGCAATGATGTTTGTGGATATTTAGCATTTCTTATACTGTTTTTTACCTTGCCAATAATAGCTTGTAATGGTATATAACCAATCTTAACCTTTTCCCTCTGCAGGTTGTTGAACTGAGTTCCTCCCAGGGCCCTGATGCTGGCTTGGAGATGTTTAGTAATGTACCGTATTTTAGGGTTTTAGTCTGTGGAGGAGATGGGACTGTTGCATGGGTCCTTGATGCAATTGAGAAACACAATTTTGAATCACCTCCACCTGTTGCTATTCTACCCCTTGGCACAGGAAATGATTTATCAAGGGTGTTGCAATGGGGACGAGGTTTCAAAAAGGTTGACCGGCGAGGTGACCTAAGCACACGTTTGCTTGACATTAATCATGCAGCAGTTACAATGCTAGACAGATGGGAAGTAAATATAAGAGAAGAAGACTCAGATGACAATCAAGATCAAAAGCAATCTAAGTTCATGATGAACTATTTAGGTATCTTTCTAAAGTTACATCTGTTAGTTATTGGTCCTTGCCATTGTTTTTTTCCTGCTAATTTTTCTGTTATAGGTATTGGATGTGATGCAAAGGTTGCCTACGAATTTCATGTGACACGGGAAGAAAATCCCCAGAAGTTCTCTAGTCAGGTAGTCTATTTCTTTCTATGAGTTGTACTTTTTTCTTTTCAAGCAATTAGTAGTTACTTTTTGTTTATGTCTTTCATTATTGTTCAACCTCATTCAAATCCATGTACTGTTATCAGCACCATTTTCCAATAGCTATTTTATTTTTAATCTTTGTCCAAAAAAATAGCATTCATGGTTTTTTTTGTCTTTCTTTGGATAAAGGTTTGGAGTTTAAAGCCATATAATTGGTTTTTGATCTTACATCTTACACCTTTGCTATATCCATTCCAAGATGGACCATGGCTAGACTGGTGATACACAGTACTGATGATAGTCTGAGTTTGTGTTGTCTCAATGCAAGATGGCAGTGAATCTTTGGTTATTTTGTTCACGTGATTTTGGTATTTCATTAACAGTTTGTGAATAAGTTGCGATATGCCAAAGAAGGTGCTAAAGATATAATGGACAGAACTTGTGCTGACTTACCATGGCAAGTCTGGCTTGAAGTTGATGGGAAATACATTGAGATTCCAAAGGTACCACCAATTATGCTCTTTCTCCATTCATGTACTCATTAATATTTGCTCCTTCTCTAATCTTGTTTCTCCTCAGGGTTCTGAGGGTTTAATTGTGCTTAACATTGGTAGCTACATGGGTGGAGTTGATCTTTGGCAAAACGACTATGAGCATGATGACGAGTTTAGTAATCAGTCCATGCATGATAAAGTACTCGAAGTTGTATGCATCTGTGGAGCGTGGCATCTCGGGAAACTTCAGGTATGAGATAGTTGTGGCAATACTCTCTGAATGTAAACATTGATGAAAGTATAAATGGCAGACAACATTAAAAAATGATGCATGACCATTTCAAAAAAATGATTCATAACAAAGTGATTAGTTGCTGCTGTTTTAAGTCTGGTCTGGAGTGGTTGGAGTGATGATAAGATTAACTAATCGTAATATTGTTTAACAATTGGTATGAACTGCAGATGATAGAAATTAGGGCCAGCAGTAGCATAAGGGAGTGCTTCGTTGCTGTTGTGTGAAATTGTAATATTGTTAAACAATTGGTATGAACTGTAGATGATAGAAGTTAGGTCCAGCTGTTTCAACTGGCAAAGCTATTGCAATGGATCGGGTTCGGGGAGGGTTTTACTATATCCATACCCGTGCCCAAATCAACCTCACCCCGTACCCTACCCGTCATCCAATCAATTATCTTCCGCCTCCATACCCTACCCATTCAGGTATGGGTATTCCTAGTCTCTGTTCGGGTACCTATTTATCACCACACACGTTAAGTTATCCATTTAAATACATATTCATCATTGGCTAACATAACATAAACCCTTAAAATACAATTGTTGGCTTTGTAAACAACAGATGGAGGAATTCATGGCTGCATAAACTTGTTGGTTTTCACCATTGTACTCAGTTCTTGCTGTAGAGGATATAGACACTATCACTTAGTCTATTATGTGGTCAAATATAGTTTATTGTAAGAGATATTATAGGAATGTTAATCATGTAGTTAGTGGAGGGATAATAGGCACTATCATGCTAATATCTCTCCCTTCATGATATCTTCTCTTGTATAAATACCTAGTTCATCAATAATAAACATACAACATTTCATTTTCATTTACATTTCAACACTTGCATGGTTTTTATATGTTTTCTCACATAAAAATATATTTTACATAATGTTCCTGTTGATTATTCTGCCGTATAGGTTGGACTTTCCCATGCCAGAAGGCTAGCTCAAGGGAAAGTCATAAAGATACACGCATCCAGTCCTTTTCCAGTTCAAATTGACGGGGAGCCATTTATTCAGCAACCTGGTTGCTTAGAAATAACACATCGTGGGCAGGTATGCATTCTCTCATATGAACTCTGATGCATCTAATGTATGCAACCGTCATGATAATATGTCCACAAACACTAATTTGTTGTTACATAAAAGATGCGACTGGGGTATAATAATACCATATCCTTTAGAATTGTGCTTGATTATTGCTTACATAATATGTCGACTCTTGTGATAGGACAACTGAATTGGATTAGGATCTTCGTTACTTGCCTCAATGGAACTCCTTCACTTTACTTAGCATTTAATTCTCTGATACATGTATTTGTTGCCATGCATTAGACTGATCTGTATATTGTAATTGTTCTGTGTTTGGAAAAAATTGAGCTACAGTTTTGGGGCTGAACTGCTGCTCTAAATTGTGTGAAACTCCGGGATATCTAATTTGTTTCTCCAACGTTCCAAATTGCTGGAAAGTGAATAACCTTTTTGGTTGCATTGACCTGATCGGTAACTCAGGTCTTCATGTTGAGGAGGGCATCAGAGGAGCCAATTGGGCATGCAGCAGCAATCATGTCCGATGTTTTGGTGGATGCCGAGTGCAAGGGAATCATCAATGCATCCCAGAAGAAAGTTCTACTCCAGCAGATGGCCCTCCATCTCTCCTGATTCCGGTGCCAGGCCAGCACTTCTCACTTCATTCCTAACAAGTAACACGATTCTGTTCTGTTTTTTTAACCCCACCCTTAATTTGGGATCAGTCAATTTCCTACACACGGCTTTGCCTTTCACATTTGCTTCTATACAAAGTTATTGGAGAACAAAGAAGACAAGTTTTTTTCTCTAGAGATCCATGGATATAGGAAAAGGTTGTAAGAGTATGACTGATCTGTATTTCTATACCAGATCCATGGATATAGGAAAATTTGTATAAAAAAATACGAGAGATAATCCTACAAGATCCACAGATATATCGTATAGGATAGATTGTAAAACCATGCTCCATGAATTAATGATATTTTGGGTTCCATTTTATTTGGTTCAATCATTCACTTCCTTTCATTTCAAGTTCGATAATCTGTTGCAGGTTGCTGGTTCATTATTTCGATGAAAAGGGAAAACATGTAGTCAATGATTTATTTTTATGGGTACGTATGAAAATCTTGTCATATGTTTTCCATTTTGCAGGCTTGTTTTAAAGGTAACAACT
The DNA here is from genome assembly GCA_036898065.1 of California macrophylla. NCBI lineage: Eukaryota > Viridiplantae > Streptophyta > Magnoliopsida > Geraniales > Geraniaceae > California > California macrophylla. The sequence continues at coordinate 733 of JAYMTO010000817.1, read as the reverse complement.
ACAGTGATCATCAACAGCATGATCAAGGGCAGCCACAGCCAAAGAGCATTGAAGAATGGAGATGATAAACCAGGTAATAATAGATCTGAACCATCCATTTAAAGTTTTAGATACAAGTATTGGTGTAAACCTTGTTAGAATTGTTTCAAGCTCAATTCAGGAGTTGGGTTTCCATGTCTTTTCTATTCCTAGTTTATTTCTTATACATAGTTTATTCCTATTTCAACAAACATATAACTAAGATAGTAAAGGCACAAAGGTGCACTTTGGACAAAGGACATGTTCATTACACAATAGTACTCCCCTGTACATGTCTTACAATATATATGGACTGTCAAATTAAATGACAAAACAAAACAAAAACATGAGTTGACCTGAAGCTGAAGCACAAGTACCCCACAATCACATGGACATTATTATCATAATTACTGTTGTCCATATATGTTTCACTGTAGAAGTGCATTGATAAGATTGTTATTTTGTATTTAATAACCATTTCAAATCCCTAGTGCACCAAGATGTGTTTTTTTTTTAAATGCATGAGCACAGAGAAAAAAAAGGTATCATATAGGAGAGAGGGGTCACATATTTAAAGAATACACTATTGGTTTTGAGACCATCAATTTGTTTGTGTATATAGATTAGAGCAGAGGGGTGTGCAGGTGTGGGGTTTTGAACAGAAGACAAAATCAGAAACTAACAGTAAACAAAAATGATGGATTGGATATGGATT
>JAYMTO010000816.1:0-10614 GCA_036898065.1 California macrophylla | reverse complement strand
AGGGTGTAAATTTTACTTAATGACATCTAAGTTTGCAATTCGCTTAAGAGAATAATTATTAAAACAATGCGGTGTAGTTCTCTCTATTACAAGAAAACTCTTCATATACATACAACTCTTTATCTATGATTGTTATTTTTAGTTTTATTATTGAAAAAGAAACATTAAACGAGGTAATTTTATAATTTCAATATTTTCAAAAATTAAATTTATTTAGTTGATAAAAAATTAAATATTTATTTTAATTATCGAATTTTGAAGCAGTTCCCAATATTTTTAGGAGCCAAATTTTTTATTAGACTTTTTTATTTTCAATTAAATATCTAATTTTTGGTCAGATACTTTTTATGTTTCAATAAATTATTTTATAAATTTCAACGTGGTTTTTTTTTGAACAAGCCAACCATCCTAATATCCAAATAGAAACAACACTCTAAATTCTCATCTGACAATAAGTAGGAATAACAAACACGTTACCGTTATAGTTAGAGCGATAGTTGCCGTTAAAGTTCCGGTTACATTACATGGAAGCAAGGTATATATGTTTCCGAACCGGACTTGGAATTTTCTAAGTCTTACACGCTTCTCCATCGTGTCTCGCTAAATAAATACAAATAGGACACACCACATATACAAATAAAAAAATGCACGTCTCCAGCAAGTTCTGAGAATTCAGAGGAGAGAGAGAGATAAGCGTCGTGGCTCGGACAACATATCTAAGCTCCTTCTCCGGTATGATCACTCCTCTTTTTCTTCATCAGTTTTTGCAGAAGGAAGCAAACAAAAAAACTATTTTCTTAATTTTGATTTTGGGGGGATTTTTGTTGTTAATTAGGTGAAATTGAATTTGACAGAGTAGAGACGACGGGTTTGATGGAGTAATTAGGTGTTGATGAGCCGTGCTTAAACATACAACCGATTCTAGGTCCCCAGCTATTCCATCTGGTAATTGATTTTTCATTTTCTGTACGGCCTATAGATTGTTTTTTAATTCTGCATACCATATGTATCATAGCTGCTTCATAGGGTGCTTTCAGGATTTTTTTTTTGGTTGATTTATTTTGTCAACTTGTTATGGAAGGAACATGTAGAGATCAATGTGTTTGAATTGTTGATACTTGGAAATGAAAGCAATTTTTATTGATTTTATGAATATTTACTTTGTGGGGTTTGCTTAACTTGGTTTCTTTGGTTGAAAAATAATACATTTGTATAGAGGATGCAGTCGAGGATGGGAGTTGGGAATAGGGGTTTCGGAGATTCAAATAGCTTAATGTTCTTAAGTGAGATTGAAGCTATAGGCAGAGCGCTTTATTTGGAGAATAACCCTTCCAAGAGCTTGAATTCTTCGACCTCCGGTACGTCCAGACCACTGATGAAAACCCAAATGCCTAATCCCAAAATGAAGCCGAGATTTGGGTGTGGTGGCGAAGAGACTTCGCAGAAGGACAAAAGGTCGATCTGGAACTGGAGGCCCTTGAAGGGTTTCTCTCGAAACAGGAGGTTCACGTGTTCTTTCTATGTCCATGTACATTCAATTGAAGGGCTGCCCTTGGGCTTCAATGGTGCTAGCTTACGCGTGCACTGGAAGAGACAGGACAGGGAGTTGGTCAAAGGTCTCCCAAGGAGTGGCTGAGTTTGAAGAGAGATTGGTGCATATTTGCCAGGTTAATGGTGGTAGAAGTGGGTCACACAATTCGGTCAAGTATGAAGCCAAGCATTGCTTGCTTTATGCCACAATGGTTGCCTTACCGGAGTTTGATTTTGGGAAGCAGCATCGGGTAGATCTCACGAGGTTGCTCCCTCTTACGTTTGAGGAATTGGAGGGCGAGAAAAGCTCGGGGAAGTGGGGAACAAGTTATAAGTTGTCCGGAAAGGCTGCAGGTGCTGTAATGAATATTAGTTTTGGATACTCAGTGATTGGGGATAAAGTTAAAGCGCCTAACCAGAGTGTTCCAGTTTTGCTGAATAGTCCCAAACACGAAGATGACACAACTAGAATGCGCCATAGTGAAAGTCTTCCAAATGTTCTGAGCCGGAACTCAAGTGCCTCATCTCAATCACTAGAGAACGTAAAAGATCTTCATATGGTGATGCCAACTCCAAAGACTGAACTTGCCAGCTCCTTGATCACCCTGTATAAGAAATTTGATGAAGATAAGCCTGAACCAGATACATTCACCAATCATGTTGAGCCCATCAAACAAAATACTCACCCTGAGATAGATTCTAGTATCGAAAATGGATGTAAAGATAATGTCGAGTTTTCTGTAATTGAACAGGGAATAGAATTGTCATCGGAAGCTACTGTAGAGGAAACCAAGAGTAGCGCATTTGTTGATGAGCCTGTGGTACATTATGACAGTTCCAAAGTCAATGACTTGTGCACTAAAGAATCGCTCATGAAGGAGTTAGAGTCAGCCTTAAAGAATGTGACAAATTTGGAGGTCGAGTTAGACTCGTTAGAATCTCTTGAAGACGACACAGATGCTGAGTCAGATAACATATTCAATAGTAAGAGGAACTCCATTAGTTTCTATGATGTTACTGAATCCGAGTTCTTAAAGATGCTGGGTATTGAGAATAGTCCAGTTAGCTTGAGTTCTGAAAGTGAAACTGAGTCTCCTAGAGAGCATATACTAACACAATTAGAAAAGGGTGCCCAAGCTAGCACTAATTCTATATTTGCTGTTGAAACAGATGATGATGAGGAGCTTGGAGTATGCGTCCTGGACGCTTCATCCGGGTCTAGCTCTGAGGTCTTGGCTGAGAGTTTCATGTTCCCGTCAACAATTCAAGTAGCTGAGGTGGAGCATCACATCACAATCCAGGATAGTAGCAGCAGTACAAGAGCTAAAATATTGGAAGATTTGGAGACAGAAGCTTTGATGCGTGAATGGGGATTGAATGAGAATGTTTTTCAATATTCTCCACCAAAGAGCCCTGATAATAAATTTGGAAGTTCAGTTGGTTTCTCCGCTGAGGAGCCTCTCGAGTTGCCTCCTCTCAGGGAAGATATGAGTCCATTTCTTCGCACAAAGGGCGGGGGATTTGTGAGGACTATGAGTCCATCACTTTTCCAGAACGCCAAAAGTGGGGTAGGCTTGATTATACAGGTTTCTAGACCAGTTGTTGTACCTGCTGAAATGGGCTCTGGCATAATGGAGATATTGCGAGGATTGGCCTCAGTTGGTATCGAAAAGCACTCTATGCAAGCAAGGTAATGCCTCTGGAAGATATCAGTGGGAAGACAATGCAACAAGTAGCACAGGAAGCCATTCCTGCTCTAGAGGGACATGGACATGAGAGGTTTGTAAATCTTCTTCATTTTAGTTTCAGATTCATATCTGTTGCGACCTCAACATTATTTTCAGTGCAGGCAATGTTTACGAGAACATGAATACGAGTCTGGACAAGGCTCATCCCAGCAAAACAAGTGTAATTCAAGTTCAGCAAGTAGTGAAATGGACATGAATCAATATGTATCTCTAGAAGATCTTGCTCCTCTAGCTGTGGATAAGATGGAAGCGCTTTCTATCGAGGGGTTGAGAATACAATCAGGCATGTCAGATGAAGAAGCGCCTTCAAGCATCAGCTCAAAGTCCATAGGCAAGGTTAGCAGGATGAAAGGATCACTTGGTTTAGAAAGAGGAGTAGGATTGCAGTTGTTAGACGTGAAAGACGATCATAGGGACAATGCTGATGGATTGATGAGCCTCTCCTTGACCCTCGATGAATGGATGAAGATGGATGCTGGTGAAATCGGCGACCCAGGGGAAATCAGTGAGAGGACGACCAAAATTCTGGCAGCGCATCATGCAAGCTCGCTGACTACAATTCTGGGGCAGTCAAAAGGAGCGAAAAGGCGAGGGAAGAGTAAGTCTGGTCTGTTTGGGAATAATATAACGGTAGCATCGATGGTGCAACTTCGTGATCCACTGCGAAACTACGAGCCAGTTGGTGCACCAATGCTTTCTCTCATTCAAGTAGAAAGAGTGTTCGTCTCACCCATTCCCAAGCCAAAAATGGCAATGGCAAGGAAATGTGAACCTGACTCTAAGTCAAAGGCAGAGATGGAGGAGACGAAAGAAGTAGAAGAGGAAGCTATAGCTCAGTTCAAAATCACTCAAGTCCATGTCGCGGGTTTGATGACAGAGCCTGGAAAGAAGAAGCTATGGGTCAGCTCGAACCAGCAACAGTCAGGCTCCCGTTGGCTAATTGCTAATGGGATGGGAAAGAGCAATAAAAAAGTCGATTTTTGAAGTCCAAGGTTGTATCTAAATCCACCAGCTTCACGGCAACGAAGGTGCAAGCTGGAGAATCGTTATGGAGCATCTCGTCCCGAGTTCATGGTACTGGTGCAAAATGGAAGGAATTGGCAGCTATTAATCCGCATATTCGGAACCCCAATGTTGTTTTCCTATTAGACTGACCTGAGGAAACAAAGATGGATCGATGAGCTATGAACACGAGCCCTATTCGATGGTGCAAATGTAAGTGTTTTTGCTGAGTCCTAATGTATCTTGTGTAAAGTGTATATGTTTTACAATGATGCATGAGAATCAGTAAAGCAACTGGCTTGCTTGATGTTTGGTGTGATGAAAGTGAGAATCATTAAACCAACCTTTTACATTTTCTGAAACTATTTCTTATAAATCAATCTAAACACTTACCTCACACACAAGTGAAGTGAGCCATATACAAAGCCAAACCTGCTGTGCAATTGAACCACCATTATGTCTTCACCTATGGAGCAAAAACACATCTGAAAAGGGATGCTCTTTAAGACATTGGTATAGAGCACCAGTAGATTTCAAAATAATGGGAGCAATGAAGACGTCAACAAACACAGCTTAAGACGAGGTTCAATCAAATTACATACAACATTTACCTTGTCAGATCAAAATCACGGGAGCAAATAATCATTTCTACATAACAACTCAATGTGTGTATTCTGAATTCCTGCAGTTTCTTATTTCATGCAATAAGAACAAGTCATAGTTGATTAAGTGTGTACAGCAAAAGTCATACAGTATCCCAGGGGAATTCAGGTATTCTGACATCTTCTCAAGTGCGGGAACAATTTCCTAGAAGAATGGGTGCATCGAGTCTCTGCAGACACCACCTCCTCACAAAGAGCTTCCAGTTACTGCAACATCCAGAAAAAAAGGTACAGATAGTAGAGTCCTCAATTAGCCACTGAATTACACCTCAGAATCTAAATACCACCCATTCACCTAGCCCTTCAATCTGAAAGCATCATAGAATAACAATCAAGTAAAAAATCGACCCTAAAATTATCATAACATTTGAATGCAGCAGAAGAAAAAAAAGGAGAGGAGAAATAGGTGGATAGCTCAAAATGCAATATTTGTAACATTGAAGATCCATAAGTGGAAAATTTACCATCATCACCTTCTTCCTTTTTCCCCGGAACAGTTTGTTCAAAAAACTGCTGGACTGTTCTCCAATAATGATCACCACCAGCCAGCCATGTATCCATATGCATGCCAGTAGGAAACTCCACAAAGAGGCACCGCTTGTTACGAGCAGCTGCCTTAGCATATAGCATTTGCATATGGGAGGATGGAACCATCTCATCTTGTGATCCAGAGAGGAAAAGAATTGGTTGTTTAATCTGTTTTTAAGATGGCCAAAGTTATACTTTATATAACTTGTTAAGCAAAAAATGGAAGATGGCAACAACTATGTAACATAGCCAAAACGAGAATCATCCAACCCTATTGCTTTCCAGAGATTTTGAATGTACTTTTTATGTAAAATTAATCTTTATTAGCACTACCATAGAGCCCAAATGAAAAACAGACTAAAATTTCAGATTATCATATGTAGGCAAATCAAATTTAGCACAACATAAATTGTATGGGTATGGGTGATACAATAAAGTTGGAAGAACAAAAACTACAATAGTGCACCTAATGAAATGTGTTTTAGAAATACTGAAGAGGTGTTAATGTAGCACAAGGTTGGGCATAAGGAACGAGATGTATGCTCTTATAACTCGCTGAAAACAAAGTTTCAATAATAGTTGACTAACTTATGTTTAACCTACATTTCATGCATGTACATGTCTAAATGCAAAAAGGGTGGCCTAGTGCACGAGGTCCTCACCATTGGTGAGGTGTATGAATAGTTTTGCCCCTCCTTTATAGAAAGGTTGTTTCCCAAACATATGTTTGTGAAAGTACCAACCTTACAGTTATGGCAACGCTCACCCTCTCATGTCTATAAGTCTAGATGCAACATATTAAAAAGGTAAAAGGAGAACATATATTCTCACCTCACCAACAACATCAATGGTATTCCAAGGAGAGCGTACAAGAAAGTTCAGAACTTTGGGACCTTTTGAACCACTTCCCCCAATAAACCACTTCAAGAAGGGCAATAGAACTCCAGCCATGTCCAAAATTGATGTGAAAGTGTTCTCTAATATCAGTGCAGACACCTGCAATGCAAAGATGTGCCAAAAGAGTACATGCCTGTAAGTGATCAAAGAGTGAGCATGCTAAGTAAACATTTTAAGCACCTAATAGGAACAAATGGAAAAGAAAATCTGAATCCATTAAAACAATACAAAAGACAATATATAAATACTAAGTGCAATTGTATCCAAAAGATTGAATGAAATGAGTCCACAAAGAAGTTCCTTGAATATCAGGATAATTGATGTTGTGCCATATTAAAACACGTATTTATCTTCTTTTTTCTTTGCTCTTGTCCAGTTCCTTGTTATGTTTTAGTTCTTCTCTTCACATTTTTGTTTTTCGTCTTTATTGCTTGCAGCATCCTGGGGAGGGTGTATGCGTTCAAGTTGAGTATAGTTATGATAGGTTGCCCCATATTTAGTAAAGCTATCAGAAAACTGGAAAGGGGGCAAAACTTAAAAGTTAATTACAAAAGAAGTCATCATAAAGGTTTGCACACCCCAACATGCTAGGAGGTCAAATTCACTACTATCAACTTGGAGAAACTTTAAGCATGGTGAAAATTATCATACTGTTTAAGAATAAAAAGATGGACAACCAGACGTGAGATTCGATAAATTAAACTTGAAGAAGTCATATCAAAACTATTTATTTGCTCCATTAACGCGACACATGTTTCATCAAAATGCATTTTTAACCTTTTATCACAAAACATGTAAGAGTTTTTGTTATAGATACTTCAACCTGAATACTTTCAGCCATCCCCTTGTTTCTGCGTGATATTCCATATCAAGGTCTTGACTTCTGGTCTTTACAGCACATAACTGAACCAAATTTATTTATTCAACCAGTGCTACCCAAAACAATTTTCAATATTGTTCCATTTGTTTTGCTTGTTCTTTCTCTCCATAAAACTCCTCTCCCATTTTGAGTTTATCAAGTATAAAAGTTCTAACATTATCGTTTGACACTCCAGAAGCACTACTTAACCCCAAGTCTCCATTGCTCCAAGGAATAAGATAAATCTTGGTCATCAATCTTAAGAAAGCATGTGATTTTCTCTTCTAAAACACAACTTCATGAAATAACATATGAATAATCATCACATAACCAACCAAACATCCTGGTTCTAAACTATTAATCAAACATCATTTATTTACTTTTGATCTTCTACATATATTTGATTTGGATTGGATGTACATATCCATTGGGTTGTGATATCGTTTCTATGAACAAATCCCATCTTGAGTGTAAGAGATCACAGTTATCCTATACAATGAGTTATATATGGGGAACCAAACAGAGCCTTAGACCATAATCATAATCTCACTCTGAATGATAATGACATATATACATAAATCACCTTCAAGGTACCAGACTTTATCCAGGGTAAGTTTCAATTGGTTGGTATGTGATGCCATGCCAGCTGATTCAGACAGATTTTATTTCTTACTTGATTATTTGGAAATTACACATGAATTATTACTTTAAGCCAGAAACAATATCTTACTAAAGGATCAACATCAGGAGGTAATATCACGATGTTCTAAGGGTGGACTTTTTAACTCTTTCACATTCTATTGCTCATATTGCAAAACATACTAAAGTGATACCTTATCAGGATTGTTTTTGGTAAGCACAGCTCCCACCGCTCCACCAAGCGACCTTCCAAATACAACTATTCTGGATGTGTCAATATCAGTCCTCTGTGAAAGATGGTCCAATGCAGCCTAACCAAAGGGGAAAAGATCACACCAATTGTTAAGATTATTTGATTCTAAATAACAGCATCTGAAATTAAAATAAATGAACCGAGTAAATTAACACCTGAGCATCCTTTGTGATCCCATGCTGTGAGGGATAACCATCACTTGCTCCATATCTGTTTCAATTAAATAAGGAGCTAATCAAGATGCAGCTTCAGTAACATAACAAAGGCATAAGGAAACAAGATTCAAATCAAAAGGCAGACACATACCCTCGGTAAGAAAGCATAAAAACATTGCACTGTAACTTCTGCAACATTATTCGAACCATTTCAAGACGGTGTGCAATATCTGTAGGTCAGTCGTTAAGGCCAATAAAGAAGGCGAATCAAATAGAAATGCAAATGACATAATATTCCCAAATAATGGTTGTCATGATGATAGGATACTTCCAGCATTTTCTTGGAAAAACAAGATGGTCGGACCTGCAAAACAAACCATACTTTACACTAAGCCTTGCAAAGAACAAATCCAACATTTGAGATAATGACATGATAAAGATGAGCAGACTTAATTTTAAGTAAAGCAAATGTGTAGAAAACACAATAGCAAATTTGATTGTGCACAGAAGTGATTTTCTAGACCAAATTTCTTACATGATCAACTGGACATCAGTTCCACAATTTTCCCAGCCACTTTAAGCATCTAGTCATATATATGCATGTTAATTTGGGAGTATAACACAAGAATAACTCCGTATCTCCTAACTGCTTGCAGGTTGTGTACCAGTAAAACCTTGAAATTTATTTAGCGACAGAACTGGCATTCCTGTGTACAAGCATCAGGAAAAGGCCAAAATATCACCAGAACTTAGGTATGGTAGCAGAAGGCTGATCCTCCTAATTATAGTTTCATGATAGCATCACTTTTGGATTCAATATACCAGATCTTCTCAGTGAAACATCACAATTCTAAATTTTAAATCCTCCATGAGGTAATACCCCTAAGAAGCTCCGACAATTGATCTCGAAAGGAGCGGGCACAAATCCAGAATCCAGTGGAAGCAAACTAAACAAGCCCTAACGCAACAAGAAAACCCTAATTGAGGAAGAGATGGGGAAAATGGAACAGATCGAACCTCGGCAATCGGGGAAGAGCTTGATGAACCAGGCATGGAGGCGGACGCCATCGGAGGAGCGGAGCCAGACGTCCTCGTAGGTGAGGCGGAGGCGAGCAGGAGTGATGGGGTAGGACTTGGTGAGGCCAGGAAGAACGGGGACGTAGACCAGCTTCTCTTGGAAGGCCACCAGCAATGCCATCCCGGCCACGACTATGCCTCCGACTCCGTACAACAGTACGCTCACGTACGACACCATTTTCGTGGGCTCGTGGAGCTTCCGATCTGTGTCGCCTTCCTCTGAGAGAGAGAGCTGAGAGCTTTTTCGCTCTTCTGTTTGTTCTGAACTCCTTGGTTTTTTTTCTTTGTTTTGTGTGAAGTGGAAAATTGGAGGTTCGAAGAAGTGTTCACGCACGAGAATTTCCAAGAGTGATGATTTTGTACTCCGCGCGATGTTTATTTTTCCAGGATCTGTTTAGGGGTCAATTATGCGCCAAACGTCATAAATGTCAAAACAAAATATTTCTTGATGAAACATACGTCATCTACCCCACATCCTATAGGCTATTGCACTCTCCCCCAACATTCCTTAGTTATGATTTTAGAATATTTCAGTTCTAGTTAAAACTTGGTCGCGTCGCGGTGTTCCGTATATATATTGGTTATTATGGTATAATATAATATATAAATATCTAAATTCATAATGATAACTTAAAATAACTAAAATTCACGGTCTAATATGTGTGAATTGAGATCTCTAATAGCATTTATAACGGGTAGATTCCAAACTTACGTCTGTGAGATGATGGACTACGACGCGTGCGCGGATGTAGGAGACGATTGTAGCCATTACATGGGAAGCAATGTCACTTCCCGAGAAATCAACCAATTCTTGTGTCAGGTTGCGGAAAATTTGAAGAAAAAAAATCATATTGTTGATACAATAGTCCGTCCGATCATTTTATTAAAAACTTGATTGTTTCAAAAATCATACCATCTCCCCCATTCTAACTCTCTATGCACCTTACTCTCTTTATCAAATATTTTGGTTCACTCATGATTTCTCTCCTTCTTCCTATTATAGATCTGAACGAGTTTAATATATATACTCAACATGTGATCGATAAAACTTTGGAGTCAGACTTTGTTCGATAGTACGAAAACATCTCTTGAATTAATAGTGTCCGGGGAGGAGGGGTCATGAAGCGGAAGTAAAGGGCATGAGGCCCTCATGCACGATTACTTTGTTGAGACGCCGATTTGCTCCAACGAACAACTCTAGTGTATGTTATGTATGGACCGGTCACTCTTTATGTAGGTTATGGAGAGGGTCGATGCGCATGAC